>JASZXT010000110.1:0-54591 GCA_035521555.1 Lecanoromycetidae sp. Uapishka_2
GTACAAGGGTTGAGGACGGCGATTTTCCTTGGGACTGAGATGATATGGGAAGAGGTAATTATGACTATTCACGGATGGATTTAATCGAGCTACGTGAGCGTGGGTGTTGGATCGGATATTCCCTGGTTTTGTGCATCGCTCTGAATTTTGGTGTGACACTAAGCGTGCAAGTATCCCATTTTACGACGTCATTGGAAGCATGCAAATCTGTGTAATGTTCTTCAATTGTATTGAGAGTACCCTTGCCTGTTGTGTGACCGCAAAGCAAGGGTTCTTCTAGAGTAACAGGGTGCCTGCAGACAGCCCTCCTAAAACTATCGTCTAAAAAAGAATGATCTAGACAGGGAGCACAACGAATAGCGTGAATATTCATGGGAAGATCTGAAAATTTCTTCTTGTACCCGCTCTTTTCAGGGGACATGGAAGCTTCGGAGCTCTATCTCTGCTCCGGAAACTCAGTGATCGGGCTCGTTCTTTGGTACAAAGCGGCCGAGCCTTAATCAAGGAGTATGTGGGTTTTGTGGCTCACGCCTCAAATTGTTTGCTCGCATTAGATTCGCAGTGATTGATAGAACGTGAACTCCTGACAGCTGTGTTGGGAGCCATTCTATCCTGGGCTGTTTGCTGTGTCATGTACACGCACTATGAGCATTATTCAGGAAGTTTCGCATGCAAACGTATTTGCGTCTCGCAAAGTGAGAATGGGAATATAAATAGAGAGAGAGGACACAAAGTTTTACAGACTGCCTGCTGAAACAGCTGCCATTAGATGGCGCCCCATTCCAATATTTTCCAATGGACCGTAGCCAAAGTACTCTCTTGCCACAATTCATGCTGCCGAGATCTGGATATCTTATCTGGCTTTTTCGTTGATTAAAAACGCGGTATAACACTGCGGCTCCATCTGGGGTAATGATCGTACTACACTGAAAAGGATCTTATTGCCGCCTCTTGTTCTCTCGAGAACGGTTTGGTTGCGAAGGGGGTAGAAGTGGAGCAACACAGCTATTAGGATAAAAATTTGACTCACGACCCCATCTTTCAACGGTTTTCCAGCCACCAAATTTTCTTGTCTCGACCATCTACTGACTACATACCCCAAAAAAGTCTTTCGTTTTCTTGATTCTTTACCAAACACAACAGCAGCGATAGCGGTATTCATCATAGCAGTCCTTGACTTTCTAGCTTCAATATCACAAATTCCCTGTTCAATAGCATTCCCCTCATCGAAAACATGTGTTCTCAAGACGGGATGGAACCCATGATGGCGATGGAACTTAGGAACAGATGCGATACTCTGGCAAATTGTATAAAGATCATCTCCGACTTTGACAGCCGCAAGGGCGAGTTATTTCATGAAGCACAAACATACGAAGGAGACCATCGCGTTCCACCTTGCACACCCTATTTTCACAATGCACATTGTACCGTTGGGATTGATGAGGAACTTCTCAAGTACTATTGGATGCGACAAAAAGGCCTGATTGAAGAGAGGCCGCTCAAATATTGGGGCTGCGAGCCTGTAAATTATAGAGAGATAACATGTACCATGGCGTTCCGCGATATGGTTTGGAATGGCAGATTTACAGGCCGAGGCATGTCCAGGAGGAGTGCAGAATACTCCAACAACATTGGACCGCGTGGTGAGAAAATTGATCAATCAGAGGTTGCCAGCCTGCTGCTTGTAGATCGCCCGAGTAGGTTCTCGCAAAAATGTTGAGGTATGTAGGAGCTGACAAAGAACCTAGATGATGTAGGGGTATACAACTTTAGCGAAGAAAATTCCAGGCCACTCAGGCAGACGCCCCAAATAGACGAAGAAAGACCTTGCCGCTCGTTCGATGCTGATGAGAAGTATGACGATGATGATGACGTCGAGAATAGGGAAGAACTCAAGATGGGGCCCTTCACCGAAAATACCAATGAGGCCATATATTCCCTCGTCGAGTCACGACCATTAGCGAAAGGCAATACTTCTGGCGAGATGGCGCACCCTATTGGCGAGGTTGGTACATGCACCTCCCACGAAGGGAGCCAGGACCTGACCACTTTCGAAAAAATGGTTCAAGAAGACGATTCCAGATCCTCAAGCGTAGAAATTCGCGAAAAGGGAAACTATCTTATAAGCATCTTGAAAGCCGCAGAGGGCCCAAGGAAGAAGCGAGGAAGACATGACTTTGAGAATTCAACAAGTCTGGGCTCAGGTGAAAACGTCAGATTGCCAAAGCAGAAGCGTCCACGAAAGTCACAGCGAAATTCAGATGCCTTGGTCAAGTTGGAAAAGGACGACGAGAGCACTCCCAAGATGATGGTGCGTCCAACATACCAAGGGATAGGGCATGATTTCGTCGAGGACAACGAAGCGGACGACATAATCGTCATGTCAGTGAAGGACTGGCAGACCGAGGTCTGCGCAGAGGGGCTACCAAAGCCTTCATGGACGCCTAGACCGTGGGAAACCAAGGAGGAGGAAGAGCTCCGCTGTTGGGTCCAAGACTATGGGATCACGGAATGGGAGTCGATAGCATGGTGCTTGCGACGATCTGTAAAAGAGTGCCAATTGAAATGCGGACAGATCATCGTTGCTAGAAACTTGCGGGCTAAGCGAGACTCGCATGCTGGCCTTCCCAAAGAACTCATACCGCATGTCACCAACAAGCTATCTAAGAATTCGCCAGGGTCAAAGTCAGGTGACGCTATGTTGGCCTTTCCACGAAGAGTCCTTAGACCACGCCATACCTTGAAAACACCCAAGCTTCACAATGGCCAAGTCGCATATGATCGGAATGCAAAGTCTTGGCCAAGGTTAGCCGTGAATGGCGGCCTCGTTAATTCCAGCGGCCTATCAATTCCAAGTACAGAGCATGGAAGAAGCTCTGCACCGGCGGTTTCCAAGACAAAGAAGAAACAATGCCAGAAGCCAAAGCGGGTGATGAAGAATCGTCAGCAGAAGGATCCAAGAGATGGAGATGCCGTCAGCGATCCAGTCATGCCTGAGAAGAGGACATCGCTAGGCAGAGATTCAAGAAACTTTGATACCGGGGGATGGCGCTATGGAGCGAGTCGACGAGCGGGGAATCCGAGGAGACTGACCCCGGCGAATCATTCTCTGAAAGTAGAAGAGAGCTTTGGGACGGTTCGTTCGACAGCCTACGTAGGACTTTGAACTTTTTTGAGGCTTGCAATACATCGGCGTGATCGCCCTAAAGCAGTGATGATCAAGATGACCGAACATTGTTAGAAGGGCTCACTGCCCTGTGGGCCAATTTCTCCCTGTGGACCAGCACCATCGTATGGTTCACATCGGTCCAAATTTTGGTACAGAGGTCATAAATGTGATTGACTGCCACATTTTGCAGGCGGAATCAACATATGAAGCCCAGCGGATCTGAAGTTATCGAGGAAATGGCCCACTAAGGGGCCTTCTAGCGCGATCGGAAAAACGGATTCGCCGGCGTAGATTATTCTAGGGCTCCTCGGCTCGTAGAACTAGGGTTAAAATAGCTTTTGGTCGAGTGCGTCCTATTGCACGAGGCTTTGTTTTCGCATGATCAAGACCATAAGCAGCTGCCTGAAAAGACTGTATCGCTATCCTCTCGCAGACGCCCTACCCTCTCAAAGATCCTACACCTAATAGCCATGCCTCGATAATGCTTGCTTGGTGAAGCTTGACCGACCTATACCTTACCCCCGCCCTCGCCTTTACAACATTGAACAATGCGCGACCCATTTCCCCTCGCCCCACCGCCTTTCCTCACGTCCCTCATACAGCCTTTAGCAAGCTACCTCGCTCTACCAACACTGCCATTGCATATTCATGAGCTCCTCCTTGCGACCCTCACTTACCATGGAATATATCGTTACATCTCGCCATACATATCGACTCGCTTATTCCCTACCATATACCCCAAACTCACCGCAAAAACCCGTCTCAATTGGGACGTACATGTCGTCTCCCTTGCCCAGAGCTGTTTGATCAATAGCTTGGCATTATGGGTCATGTTCGCAAACGAAGAGAGGAGCAGCATGGACTGGGAGCAGAGGGTTTGGGGATACACGGGGGCTGATGGCATGATTCAAGGCTTTGCCGCTGGCTACTTTCTGTGGGATCTTTTCGTCTGCGCGGGGAATGTAGATGTCTTTGGATTCGGGCTCCTGGCTCATGCAGTGGCAGCGCTGGTGGTTTTCAGTCTAGGCTTTGTAAGTATTTTTGATAAAGAAACCGTTGAATTACAAATCGAGTGTGGCTGATAGAAGGGGTAGCGACCGTTCGTCAACTTTTACGGCCCAACATTCATTCTCTACGAGCTCTCTTCGCCCTTTCTAAACTTCCATTGGTTTTTCGACAAGCTACACATGACAGGATCACGCCCACAGTGGTACAACGGCATCATCCTACTCTCAAGCTTCTTTTGCTGCCGACTCCTTTGGGGTAGCTATCAGAGCGTTCGTGTATTCAGAGATGTGTGGTCTGCATGGAATTACGACTCCGTTATGAGATCAAAGCCGGTGTTCGAGCCCACCGTAGAAGGTCTAGAATTGATGAGGTTTGCGGGTGATTACGTGGTACCCACCTGGCTTGCTTGTGTGTATCTCGGTAGCAATGTCGTGTTGAACACATTGAACTTCTACTGGTTTGGCAAAATGATTGAAACAATCAAGAAGAGGTTTCAAGAAAAGCCTGGTGACAAGAGGGGACCCATGGAGAGGGAAGAGGGAGTGATGGTGGAGGGATTGATGGATAGCAGCACGCTTATCACTGATATCATCGATGATGTTAACGGGAGCACTGTGCTTGTGAATGGGGATACCGGGAAGGGTGAAATCGAAGCAGGATCTGTAAATGCAAAGAGTGTCATCGAAGTAAAGCAAATAGAAGTGAGGCGAAGGAAGGCGTGAAAACGCTGTACTTTGACTACGGGTATGGGGTGTGGTAGAATTCGGTTGTCCTGTTGGGGGCGTAGCAAAGATGTCAGTAACAGTGGGTAGTGCATGGCTTGGCTAGTTCTTATTGACGACCTGCGAGTAGCAGAGCTAGTAATTTTCAACGATGTACAAATTCACAAAATCAAAGTCATGGTTACATACCTTTCAGATCTTTTGGGAAGGCGATCGACACAAGGCATACTCAGCCTTATTTTCCCGTCTCATACAGTGTCTTGATTCTCAGCGCTTTTTCGTTAATTTCTTGATGCCATGCATCCACGGCCAAAGGACTTCCGGTATCCTTACAGAACCTTGGTCGTCCCACCCATTTTCTAATAAGGCAGCAAGCACTCTCGGCACAGCAACAGCTGTAGCGTTAATAGTAGAGGGAAAGTCCGTCTTACTCAGCGATCCTGTAAGACCCTTGACCCGGGTGTTCATGCGCCTAGTCTGGTAATCAGTACATATCGAGGCCGATGTGACCTCACCCCAGCCGTCGTTCTTGCTTTGACGCGAAGGAAAGTAAGCTTCGATATCTTGCTTCCTTGTGGCATTTGATCCCAGATCTGTAGAAGGCATCTCCAGGATGCGGCAATGAAGGCCTAGGCTCTTGAGTATTTCCTTCTGAATGGCAAGCATGGACTGAAACATGTCTGTTTCGGCTCCGGGACTTGTCCATGCAAGCATCTCGACCTTTGTGAACTCGTGGACACGATACAGTCCTTTGGTTCCCGCGCCCCGTGCTCCGGCTTCTGCTCTGTAGCAACGGCTCGGGCCTATCACGCATATGGGTAGATCTGCATGATCCAGTATCATGTTCGCTTTCATGCTCGCGAATGGTATCTCTGCTGTTCCGGCGAGGCTGTGGCTAGGCGTAGATTCATCTTCCAATTCGTCTTTGTTACCCTTTCGTATGGTATAGATTTGTTGTTCGCCGTTCTGATCACGAGGCCGAAAGCCACAGGCTGAGGCCATATGCGTGTAAACCATCGAAGGAGGCGTACAGACCTTGAAACCTCGCTCCATAGCAATTTTCAGAGCGTACTGAATCAGCGCTTGCTCTAGAAGCGCTGCCTCATTCTTAAGGTAGTACCATCCCCATCCGCTTGTCGTAGCTGCTCCAGAGAAGTCGAGCAGATCAAACTCGTTGCCGATATGGACGTGACTCTTCCATTGCAGGTCCTTTGATGTACTTGAATGCTTTCTACGCTCATTAATGTAGCCAATGATTTGAGGCTCCTCTCCTTTTGGGGTCTCGTGGCTTGTGAGGTTGGGAAGTTCGGCGGCCAGAGAATCGATTTCTTCACTCAATTCCTCATCCCGGGCTTCTATTTTCGATAGCTGCTCTTTTAAGCTTCTTGCCTCCCTCAAAAGCTCCTCCCTATCTGTACTCTCTACGGCTTTGCTACCAGCTTCGAGGCCGCTGAAGGTCTTAGCATGGGACAGCTTTGATCGGACAACGTTGCTTTTCTCCCTTAGACCCCGAGCCTTCTTCTGGGATTGTAACCACTCATCGAACAGCTTCACTATCAAGAACGGATTGTCCCTTAATGCTTTGTAATTGCGCTCAATGCAAATATTGGAGTAGAGCTCGGGATTTTGCCGAATGTCTTTAATTTTCATGGACGGTCTGGGTGCGAACGAGGGAAGTTTCTGACTAGTGATAGGCCTAGACAAAGAGGGACTCCGGGTCAGTAAGGCGTTGACTGGTCTTTGTCCAGGGACGAGTCCCCTAAGATTGAAGCCAGTCATGGCAGGCACCAAAGTATGGTAAGAAGCCTTGATTCGGTCTTCAGGATAGTTCTACGGTGACCGCCAAGAGCATTTGCGCAGTAAATGTTACCTTGAGTCCTTTCACTGTTCTTTGGTCCTTCTGAAGAAATATACTATAAGTCTACGAACATCAAATACTATTCCTTCGAGGACTCTGCCAGTGGTGCTGGTAGGACGAGTAGTCCAACGCGTCTGCCTGAATAAATTTACTGGGCATAAGCCAGCCAGGTTGTATAGATGTCATCGCTCTTCTTCGAAGATACCGTCGCTTTCAGGGACGATATCCATATCACTGGTGTTATTGAACAGGCCTGGAGTGATATTGATCCGGAGCCTTCAGAAAGTCTGACAAATTGCTATGTACACAAAGACTTAACCACCAAGATACACAAAGCATGGTTCTCAGAAGGACGCCTACTACCTGGCTATGTCATCGTTGCTTTCATGCAGCCATATGATGGCCACTGTTTGATCTCTGAACGCGCTCTGTTATTACTTGACCGAAGCCTAGGAGCCGGCGATGTGGTCAAGAAAGCGCCGTCAGATGCTTTCAGCGGTACAGTAATAAGCACATCTCTTATGTGTTCCTTGCAACCATTATGTAGCGGGAAGGAATATTCCATGCGCCATCAGCGGCCAATCCAAGGTCACTACCCATCTCATGGGCCACATGCACGGAAACGAAAATCACAGCCTGAACTAATCTATGGCTTTTCGCAGTCGGACAACAAAGGTAAGTACCTTCCCAGAGGAAGATCGCCTCAAGTCTGGACTGTATATATATCAAAAAATGTTGTCTGGGAGCCTTTCGAGAGCTTAGCCCCTTTCCGGTCCTGACGATTGTCTTCGTTTTCATTCGCTTCGTGCGCGTTGTAAAATACTAATTCGGAAAAAGATCCCAATGGCCTCATCGACAGCAACTCTCCATCATATCTTCAAGTTCCGGCAAACGAATTGGTTCATTGGCATAGCTTTCGTGAGCAAGACTTTGTCATTTACAAGAATTGGGTTGGCCAGGTCAAAGCGGTCTATGATGAAGTCACCGTTCGACTGGGTGATGGCAGCGTGGTTGTTGTCGAAGATCCGGATGAGCTAGAAGAACCATACTACATCGCTGGCACCAAGTCCTACGAACTTGCTCAACGACTTGACCGTGCGGGATTTTACAATCACTCTCTTCAGCATAACTCCATGATTGGTAGGCCACAGATGCATCCTGCAGATACGTATTATCCTGGTATGCATACACTCGTGAGATTACAAACCAGCAATTTTTATTTATTGCATTATGCCAAGCCTTGTTCGTTGGAGCGAGCCAGACATTGCACTGTGTCTGAACCTCACACACGTTCCTTGACCTCCGTTTGTCGTTCGTAAGCGGCACCACTAATTCGAAGCACTTGACAGGGCAAGACATACAGACAAAGAAAGGGAACCTACGCCGCGGTTTCTGGAAGTATGGTGCCTATGACCCCAGTATTCCTCCACGCGGCGTCGTGGTCGATGTCCGATGTATACAGCTAGAGATAAAGTGGATATACCCAAACCAAACTGTCCCATCAATCGAGCAGGCCTCACAGCCGGAGGATCTACTGGATACTGACAAGTTGAACTCTGGAGAAGTTGTGGTCTATAACCGAAGCAGAGTTCCGAAGTACGCTTCGACGAACCAGCTTCCCCAAGCTTCGTATGGGCCAGATACTGGGTTTGGACATAGAGTACGATTTCGAGATGCCGCTGCAGCGGCCATCAAGTACGGCGATACTGACCTTGAACCCGAGGTTCCCAAGTCTGCATCGCACATTACGGACTCTTTGTCACGGGTCGGCTCGCAATTCTTCGAGCCTTCCGAGACACTGACATCCCACCGATTTGACAGAATCCCTAGGACTGCTACACAGGGTTTCGATATGAACGTGCTTCAGGTCAATTCATCATCAACGAAGGCAACAGTACGCTGGCAGGATGGCACTCACACTGTGGAACAGTCGACTATGCTTTATCCGTACTTGAACATAGATGAACACGATGTCTGGCCAGGAGACACGATCTCATTCAAACCGGATGAGGAGGATTTGCAAGGGAGGAGTCCGAGTGCGATACGAGTTCACAAGGCCGGTATCGTTCAGAAAGTTGATGCGACTGCGCGAATAGCTACTATACGCTGGTATGAGGGTGCCCAAATCGACATCGAGGTCGGTGAAGCGGCCACATGGCAATCTTCTGGGTTGTGGTATGGCAAATTGGGGAATGAAATCTCTGAAGTGCCACTCTATGACGTCGCGGCTTATCCTGCGATCAATTTTAATCGTGGGGATGGAGCCATCATACTACCCGAGTCACAGGTGACAGCGAATCAAAGGTTTACCTCTTCTGTGAGATCGTTCTTCTCTACCCAATCTCCTGAGGTGAACCCAGAGGATATGACCTGGTGCGGAGGGATAATTGACGTATGCCTGGATGGAGAGGTAATAGTACGGCTGGGAGCAGCTGCTGAAGTTCGTGACATCAAATTGCCGCCGGAACGGATCTTGGTGGTAGCACTCGAGGATGATGAGTCTGACTCCGATTACACTGATGAAGATGATGAAGAGAACTATAGCGATGAGATGTCTCTTGAGGACATTGACTCTGATCATGATACCGATGAAAGAGATCTTATCGATATTTCTGTTGAATATGACGGCGAAAAACCTGAAGATGCTGATGATGGGAATGTGTGGACGACAGACGAGGAAGATGATCAAGGCTCCGACCCAAGCAAGCCCCAAATTGATCCGGTCGTTTCGGTATCTAGTCCTCAGCATCTTGAAAGTCATGGTGGAAGATCAATAACCTTTGCAAGCTATACTTCCATGCCCGCTCAATTCGGTTTTCTGGATGGTGCGCCCACAGACCACCATTACTTTGATGCACCTCTAAGCCTAAATGCCAGCGTAGTACGACGTATAATGAAGGAAAACAGCATACTGCAAGTTTCTTTACCTGATGGCGTCTTCGTGCGGGCCTGGGAATCCCGGCTTGATCTTCTTCGTGTCCTCATTGTGGGGCCGCAAGGCACGCCATATGGGCTTGCTCCCTTTGTGATCGACTTCCAGTTGGGTCCAAATTTCCCCATGTCACCGCCCCACGCGTTCTTTCATTCCTGGACTGGCAACCTTGGGCGGATCAATCCCAACCTATACGAGGATGGCAAGATTTGCTTGAGCCTCCTAGGGACGTGGGATGCGGATGAAAAGCATGAAGCGTGGTCAAGAAATTCAACCGTTCTTCAAATAATTGTCAGTCTCATGGGTCTTGTGCTCGTGAAAGAGCCCTATTACAGTACGTTTCACCCCTTTGCGGTTCCAGCACTAAGGTATACTACCCATGCATGATGTGAAACCTCGGCTACCTTATCATTGAATGTCTAAAAATGCTTGGGTAGTAGCCTGTTCTCGCCTCTCGCTTTGCGATTGCTACTTACTATGCACAGTGGCAGCATGGCTCTGTATCCCTTGACTACGTTTTTGGGTGTCAAGCTCGCAAAGCTAATGTGTTATTGTTTACAGACGAAGCGGGTTTCGATGTCTTGATCGGATCAGAAGACTCACGAATACCATCCCAATTATATACAGAGAAGGTGTACGTTTTATCGAAAGCCTTCATTAAGGCTGCCCTTGCAACTCCGCCTCAAGGGCTAGAGAACGTGATTAGGTGGCTATATCTCAAATCCCAGCAGGGACCGTGTTTACTACATCGTGTCGTTGATGAATCCGAGGCGTTGCTACCCGAGTCAAGCACTCAGAATGCAGCTAATGACCCAGGAATTACGAAATTGAGCGCCGGAGCCCTAATCCTACTCAGACGGAATTTGGTATGGCTGAAAGATTACTTGGAGCGACATGAAGCGTGAAAGGGTAAATCAACCCAGCAGCGACATAGACGTTTAGAAATTCTGCAGAGATACCCTATCAAAGTCATTACTATGGTGCAGTGCTTTCGCCTCCTGGGCATTCAAATGCCGCTGTCAACCATGTGCTTTAGCCTGCGATTGTATTCCCACACCAAATAAAGAACGGGATAGCTGTGCGCAACCTGTAAGAATTGATACGACCTCCAGATCATGCTCGAAACACTGGATTCAATAAAGCGGCAACTTGTTCATATACGGTGAACAGGATCCCACCACTGAACACCGTCCTTCCTAGCCGCATCGTCGTCCCCCTCCAGAACCCTCTGACTCCACCATCAGCAACAATGCTCTTGAAGGCCTCCACCGTGCTAGCGCCTTTCGCACTCTGCGATCTCGTCTTGATCGTGTCAAAGGGCATAGTCATGTACGTCGTAGTGATTCCCGCAACCGCTCCGTTGGCAAAGTTGATCGCTGTGCTCTGCTCAATACTACGTATTTTCTCAAAGTCCTTGAGAATGTTATATGTACCCATTCGAAAAGCCGTCGCAGAAGCCTGCTTTAGGGTGTTGCCAGCAAAGCCACGGTAGATTCCAAGAATGCCTTCCTCCTGATAAATAAGCTTTACAGCATGTGGTGCCGAGTGAAAGCGCTTGGCATTCCTCGCATCATCTATCAACGCAGTCTTGATTCTCTCCGTGGGCGTCACGGCCAGAAAAGATGCCACCACTCCTGAAGCCATACCCGCGAGCATGTTACGGACAGGTGTCAGGCTTCCGGTCTCTGGGTCCGCGAATGCGTTTTTGATGGTGTCGAAGGATAAGAAACGAACACCATCTTTGCCTACGGATCCGACGACCAGAGATGAGCAGCCTTTGTAGAGAGCACGAGTGCCCTCATTCTTGAAGACTTGTCCGACTACGAGGAAAGGGTTCTTTGGCGTTGGAACGCCTGCTTCATTGCGGAGCTGGACTCGGGTTTTGGCGAATTCGAAAGGGTACTGTTTTATTTGTAAGGCAAAAGCTCAGCCTCGAACTTCCGAAGAAGCAACATTTTGTTCTTATCGCAGGGCCACAAGTAAGGTCGCACATGGTTTACCTACAGTACTAGCGGCTTCGACAGCACCGGCTATTCCGCCAGAAAGAAAAGATACTATAGGGGGCGTCTTGGAGTCCTACAGCTACAACTTAGCACTCCTCGGAGTCTACAAAAGGGGGGGAAATACTGACATCTGCTCCTGACTTGGAACTCATTAGAGGAGGTAAAGTCGACAAGTTATAGTTGCATAACCTTGAAATCTTTAGCTGAGATTGCGCTTGGATTGGCTCAGTCAGACGAACGCTAGCTATACATGGCTAGTCTTCTAGATAAGATATCGGGCAGTAAGGCTGGGTGGAGGGTGGTCTCCAGGGCTCGCAGGGCTAGCAGGCTCGGCAGGGATCCATTATTCCCCTCAACGCACCCCCGCGAACCCTACCTTACCTAGAGGCCCGCTTTTTGAGGTGATGCAACATAAAGAAAAGAGCAAAGACATTACTCTACATACTGATGCATCCGCCTTGTGAGAGACCTCCAGTCTCAGTCGTGGTCTTGGCTGCAGTCCTTGCAATGTCTTCAATCACTTCATTCATGAACTCGCCAGTTGTCGCTGAACACTCGGCATATCGATCACAGCGCAGATCCTGAGCCACTTTGAGGCCTTCCTGTGGGTAGATCACACCGTCTCCGTCTTTTCTCAGATCCCTCTTTAGCCCCAGAACCATCACAGGCATGTCTTCTTTCTCCATCATGTAGTACTTCACCATCTTCTTGAACCAGATGTGCTGCATGTTCTCAAGGCTTCTTCTGTCATCGATGCTGTAGCAAAGCACCACAAAACTTGGTCGAAGTAGAGTGTAATTCTCGGGTGAGGCTGTGTCATAAAACTCGAATCTATATGGCCGATTGTACATGCGAATCTCATAGACGAAGGGCTGGTCCAGGTCTCGCAGGAGAGGGAGCTCGTCAGTTTTCTGGCGCATCGAGTTCGTGCCATGGCTGAGCTTCCTGCTCAGCGAATGATTAGCTTAAGGACTTATTGTACAGAAAGCAAGAACCCACGAGAGGAAGGTAGATTTGCCACATTCTGGGTCGCCTAGCAAAAGAATGCTGACTGTGGGTGCTTCATCCATGTACAAACAGTTGGGTGGAGGTCAGCTTTCAAATACTACATCGAAAAGGATTTCGGATATTCGGACTAGAATAAGTCTCGGATATCATCGAAAGTCTTGGCATTGCTGAATGTCATGATTCGGCAAAGGACAATTGCTGAGGATGGTTGTCTGAAAAATGGCGGCTTGGAAGAAGATGAAAATTTATATACTACTCGACAGAGACATTTCGGGAGCCAGTATCCTTCATCAGGCTCGGTGAAGCATTGGTTCACCGAGCTGGCCCAGTATCCTCTCAAATGGTATTTCTAGTCCCTTGGAATTGTTGTGTGGGGACCATGATTTGTCTTAGAGCTGTTAGATGAACTTCATCTCATGATGTATCAATGTGCGGATCGCTTTTGTTGTCACTCAGGCCCTGTCCTAAGCTTACTAATCGTCCTGATCCCACTACATTTCCTGATACCGAGATCTCGAAAGTTGACACTTGGAACCTGTCCGCAAATGTCATATACTCTGCCAAGCCTCTGAGTGTCGTGCATGCATCATTGTAGGTAAGGAATCCGCATTCGCGGTTCAGATTTGTGAATTCGAGCTGTAGATTATTGTAATTCAAAAAAAGTGTCGGAGCCAGCGGGCAAGACGGAGATGAACGACAGATGGGTGATCGGTTCTGAATTATCAGCATGAGACACGAGTGTGGATTCAGCTTCCGAGGCCTTCTGACCAGGGCGAAGATGAGAGTGATTGGTGGGTTGGAGCCTCCAATGTCGAATCGACTGTCAGGCTCGTTATAGAGGATGTTGCTGGATAAAATAATTATCTAGGTAAACTTGGTTCACATTGGATCGCCCGTAAGGTTGCTTCCCCTTATAAATGAGTTTTCAGTGGCTGCTAGATTCATGTCAACGGACTGCACCGACACAGCGAAGCAAAAGAAAATGAACATAAGCATTGTGCTTATATTCACATTTCAATGATTATTTGTTATGAAGTTGGGAGCCTGTTACGATACATCCCTTTGATAGCACAGGGCATTCCCCTGCCAAACGAAAGTGTCTGATAGGTATCTTTCCCTCATGAGTGCCATCAACTTTGACTCCATCGCATAGCCCACCCTCCTCTATCTACCACTGTACTTCACCCTCCTTCTTGGTCTCAGCATTCCAGCCATCGTTTCCAGTTTGTACAAGCGCAGAGCCAGCAGCCCAATCAGCACCTTCGGCATCCCAAGTAGAATTTGGCTGAGCACCCGCAGTGTTGCTCGCAGCACTGAAGGCGGCTCCTCCTGGAGCACCACCCGGTACCTCCCACTCAGAGTTGCCTGCAAAGCCCTGATCAACCGCCTGAGCGCCGACGTCATTGACACCTGGGAGCTTGTCCTCAGGCATGTCTGCGGAGTCCTTGTTCTCCTCTGCCTCGGGATCACGGTAGAAGTATAGGTCGACCATGACGTCCCATTCCGTTTCTCGATCAGCCAATGTACCACGCAGTCTCAGGACCTCGCGAGCAAGCATCCACCAGATCAAACCAATAGCATGGCGACCTTTGTTGTTCGTAGGGATGGCGACATCGACGAATTCGGTCGGAGAATCGGTATCGCAGAGAGCGACGACAGGAATGTTCACGTAGGAGGCCTCCTTAATAGCTTGAGCGTCCGTACGAGGGTCGGTGACAATGATGAGGCGGGGCTCTTTGAAGGAGCGAGTGATGTAGTTTGTGAAATTACCAGGTGTGAAACGTCCAGCAATGGCAACAGCACCCGTATGGGCCGCAAATTTGAGAACGGCACGTTGACCGTAGGGACGAGCAGAGATGACAGCAATGTCGGCTGGGTTGTCGACTGCTGCAATGATGCGGGCTGCTAGTACGACCTTTTCCCTGGAAGCGCAAGTTGGTCAGCGTTGCGCTGACACAATGCTCGCAGTGAGTAAGTTACCAGGTCTTCCCGATATTGATCACGTTGACCCCGTCTGGACGAGTCTTCCACAGATATGGCTCCATGTGGACTTGCAGATTCTTTGAGCCGATATGACATTGAGCTGCGAGTAGCATCTCTATGTCCGAAGAGGTGGCATTGAAGACAGAGGGAAGATTGTTGGGCGCCATTCTCACGGTCTTGACGTATTTGAGCCTAAAATACAATGAAGACGCTGTTGTGTGAAGATATCGCTCATTAAGGGATTGCTTGAATTCGGTCTCGCAAAATGTTTGTGCGGGTACTGCTCGCTTCCACGCTAAATTAGTCTCGTAAAGTAAAATACAGCGACACTGCCTCGGGGATACCAACCTGGTTTGTTTGACATTCTAAGTCATGAACATCCACAATCATGCCCACAATGACATCGTGGCTTTCATTGCGAAGTCAAGCTCGGTTTGCATATGGTTCGCCTTACCGAGTCATTTCTATATTGACTTACAGGCTAATCGCTACATAGATTCATTATGGAGCAGTCCACCGCCCGCTTTCCTGATCCCTGCCTTATCAAACTCAGGTCGCTCGCTCTCTACCACTGCTTCCCTTGCTACGACCATCAAGAGGACCAAAATTAGGGTCCAAAACCCGGTTGATGCTTACAAACTCCGACAAGCCCAAGCACGCAAAGATGCCAATATTAGTAGGCAGGCTGTGCTCCGAGAGCAGCGGCAAAAAGAGCTAGGGGATCCTATACGTGGTATCACTACTCCGTTTGTTGAGTCGTTCGACACGATTGTACCTCAGGGACTTGCGTTGGACGCAGATGCTGTCAATCTTGAGCCTTTAAAGACGAAACCAGACCAGCCGCCTCCATCCCCTGCTCATGCATCAGATGAAATTCACCTGAACCACGGTATGAGTCACGACGAGCTCCGAAGATCACTCGAATTCTCTTGCTCGCTCACGGAGCCAACACAACACGAGCAGCCGAGCTTGACCAGTGAGAGCGGCGGAGCCAAACAGCGTCAGAGGTGGGAAGCGCGGCACTCTATTGCCTCCGAGGCAGTCCAACGTATCGTCAGTCTCGCTAGTGGGAGCAGCAAGCAACGGACGAAGAAGAATATCGAACGAATTGTTGATGCTTTCGGACGACACAACACTGATCACACTCTGAAGCCAAAAGCTCCAGCAGCGGTCACCTACAAGCCATACACTCCAATTCCCAGGCCTACCCCAAGAGTAGGGCCAGACACAGGATCAAGTGAGGTTCAGATTGGAATCTTGACAGTCAAGATACGTGTCCTTGCAGACCGTTATGAAGGACCGAATAGGAACGACAAAATCAACAAGCGGAATCTGAGGCTACTACTACACAGGCGGCAGAAACTTCTTAGCTACATGGAGAGGAAGGAAAGGGGATCGGAAAGGTGGCAGAATTTGATTGGGACACTCGGACTGACTCCGGCTTGTTGGAAGGGTCAAATAGCAGTTCAGTAGAAATGACCGTCTCTTCAGTAAAATCGGGTATCAAAGGTGGATTCAACGCCTTCAGTATCACGCCCACAACGCCAAGTGAAATCTAGATCGCGCTAATTTCGGCATCGCGGGTAGGGCTGATTGTTTTTTGGTAACACTATCTCCGCATAGTTTTCCTTCACCTCACAACACCGATCATAACAACAGCAAGATTGACATGCAACCCTCAGACAAGATGAAGAAGAAGCCCGCACCCCCAACAGATCGTAAGACGCGTGCACAGCGTGCCCAGCTTGTGCAGGATGGCGTGCCACCGTCCCCCCCTCAAACCTACACCCCGCCAAAAAAGACCCGCAAAGTTGCTCCTTCAAGGAGCAAGGAGCCACATCAAGATCCCGAGGCAAGCTCTTCTGAGCGGCCACACACACTAGACGAGGGGCAACAAGCCCAGAACACACCAGAAGCAATCATCGAGGAGCCCAAGCCTAAGCGTTCAAAGGGTAAGAAGCCCATCTTACATAGCGATGCGAGCACACAAACCCCCGTAATGGTCCCCGAAGAGTCCCCCAAGGTACTTTATGTGCCAAGGGGCAACCAAATACCATTTTCTACCATCCACATAGAAGTGGATTCCTACCTTCCCCCTGGCTCCACTTCTATTCCTGGAGACCTTAGATTTGCGTTACCCACAGCGCTTCTATCTCCAATCCTTTCCTACGTCGCATCCCATCCATCTTCGGAGGGTACTGAGTTGGGGCGTCTTGCCCTTGAGCAGAAAGTTGCTAAAGATATCGTCGCAGCAAAGAACACCATCTCGGTGACAAAGAGGGTGGCCGACCCTTATGTCAACGGAAAACTACGCCTTGGCCACACCAAGGCTGTAACCATCGAAATTCCAAACCCATACGCAGATGACGAGATCCCAGACTCGAACAAACAGCCACTAAAAGGGCTTTCTTCAGATCCACCAACTCAGGTGCAGCAAGGCCAGAATTCTGGACTGTTTTCACAGAATCAAGGCGACCAATTCCAGGTTCTCGAATCATCTACAGAGAATCGAGGGAACCAACAGCAAGTGCCTGAGACGCCACGCCCTCGCTGGAACCTTAGCGGACTTCTCCCCACCGCTCATTCAGTAGCAAAGTTCATTCCAATCCCGTTCTCAAGTCGTCGTACAGCACCAGCAACAGATGCTGCACAACCATCCGTTGCTCCCAGTCAGGAAGAACTCGACTTCAGTCGACCAAATCCACACCCCATCTCATTCGCTGCACGATCTCACTCTCAGGCAAGCGTTGGTGTTGAAGACCCTGAAGTGAACTTAACCAATGACGTCGGCATCAATCCTCGTCAGACGATGCACGTCGATATGGAGAGCCATGGGACCTCCGAGATGCATGGCGATATGACCATGCGTGACAGCACAGACACACCTGACAACATAGCTATAGAAGATGCTCCCGCCTTGGCTACTGCTGCTACGGATCCTTCAAAGCGAAAGAACTTGACCAAGGGTCAGGCTGAGGCAAAGCGTCGATCTGAAGGGAGGAAGAAAGGGCTTAAGGCTCAGACAGAGGTATTGATGGCTGAGAGAGCTCGCTTACGAGAAGAGATGGAAGCGTTCCAGAAGGAAAAGGCGGAGTTCGAAGCCCAGGTCGCCGGAGGAAAGCGGAAGCGTCTGTCTCCGCAAGAGCCACCAAGAAGCGGATTTCACCTGACTTATGATTACTCTTCAAGCGATAGCGAAGGAGAGGAAGGAAATGGGCAACAAGCAAGTGAGGCCCAGGAGACGTCCACCAAGTCACCACATCCAGCCAAACGAGCTCGCATCGATGGAGCGATCGATGAAGCGATCTTCAAGGATCTGCATAGTGCTCAACCATATCATGGTGACACATTTGCTCTTCCCAAGACTCCAGCGACATCACTGGATGACAACATTTTCACCGAAGAATCATCTACTGAGAACCCTGACGCTCAACCCGAGCATTATGGCGAGAATACTCGAGTCAACACTGCGAAGCGCCAACCCAACACATTCAAAGTTCCATCACCAAGTGACAGCGACTGGGAGGACACGGAGTTATTCGACGATAATGAGACGATACCGACTGCACAATCGCCAAGTGCTCCCTCATCTCAATCCATTTTCCAGACTTCTCCGCTAGCTTCAAAGCAATCACAGACTCGTCTAGCAGCTGGACCCTCGGCAGAGCCTTCGAAGTCTATGATTCCACCACCCCGCCCAAATCCCAGTCACGCCTCTCTACCATCAATCTTGCCTGTAACTGGACGTCCGGCTTTCGCTGTAGACCCGGTTGAAAAGGCGAGACAGAAAGCATTGAAGCATCAACCTGTCACTGGTAGCAGGCTTCGAGAATCCAGTCGGCTCTCCACTTCTACTGTTGGATCTGAGGCCGAAGAGGAGCCAAGTGTTGTTATTGAGAACGACGAGTATGATCCAAAGCATCCAGCCATCCTCACCTCAGCCCTGCCGAATGCTTCACCAGAGGATTTGCCATGGCCAGGTTATGTCAATGCACTCGACGAGTGGAAGATGTCCGTAAGCTCAAGGGTTGGAAATCTCGTCATGAACACATGGAGTACTGTGAAGGATGACAAGGCGGTTCAAGATCAATTCGAGCAGGATATGGCGGACTTTGATAACATCGATGACGGGATCATCATACTTTCTTCGGGGAATAATTCCGTTGAGGTAGCGGAGCCGGTTTTTGATGCTGAGGAGAATGAGTTGGGGATCAGTCCGAGGGTACAGGACATCATTGACAGAAACTGGAGGCCGGAAGATGCACAAGCGGCGAAGGATCAATTCGACGCGGGTTTCGCTTCCTATTGCGATGCCAACCTTGGGATGGTCGCCTGAATCATACACCCTAGGTTCACTTGACCCATCAGCGCGGGAAGCTGGGTGAAGGAGGAGTAAAAGTTTAATTTTCGGCATCGTTGACCACTGTTAAGCAACGAGTTTTTATCAGGCGTTATTTCATCAGGCGTTATGGAGTTATGCAGAATCAGGGAACGACGGTACCAGACGCGAATACCCCACACAGCGATTGTTTTCATTAGTTGTCTTGTCTAGAGTGGCAGTTAACCCTATCCCTTGTTGGCCCGTCGATGACTTCTCCAGCTTGAGCCC
Source organism: Lecanoromycetidae sp. Uapishka_2 (assembly GCA_035521555.1). Taxonomy (NCBI): domain Eukaryota; kingdom Fungi; phylum Ascomycota; class Lecanoromycetes; species Lecanoromycetidae sp. Uapishka_2. Next base: position 19,293 of record JASZXT010000110.1, read on the forward strand.
TACGGATTCGCTGGATGAGCGAGTCTTTGGTCACCAAACGGGGTGTGGGCCCTCGTCTCGATGGACATGGAGAAAGTTCCCCGGTTGAGCGCCCTTCGGGGCTGTTTCTAGGTTGAGCTCCTTTGTTCGTTGGGGTTGGGGCGTCACTATTACTGTATCATAGAATGGTTGTCCTGCTGCAACTTGATACCAAACACCTGCACAAGGTATTCAGTGTGATTGAAGCATCCCCCTTCCAATGTATTTGTCTTGAGAGCCAATCGCGCGTTTTTTGCTGCCAAAGAAAGTTCTCTTTGCCTCATTTGTGTACTACACGTGTCCGCGCAGCCATACTAAATTTTGATCCATCATCAAGTAGCTGTGTGCTCTATATATGATTTGTTATCTACAGAACTATCCTGTCAAGTCCAAGACTTCCACTCCCGAGAATACGCCCTTGCCTGGCCTACCAGCCTCCCACGACTCCAAGTGTTTCCATGCACCTTGCAAGCTCTCGCGCAGGGCAATCAACTTTCTTGCCCTCTTCTCTTGCGTTGGGGCTACTTGCTCTTTGGAGAGTGATGTCGGACTTGAATCGACACTGTATGTAGCTTCTGTACTTTTCACCGGAATAAAGGCCGAGGGCGAGGGTAGCTCTGGGGTGTCCGACCCAATAACATTTAGAGCTGAGGTAGGTGTTGGAGATGTGAAGTCTAGCCTTCGATTGACCCTTTTGGAAGTCAAGAGTTCCTCGTCTTCTGCCGTAACGACGTTGCCGCTCCTTTGAGAGCAGATAGAGGTGGGCGTTCGTAGGTGATTGGAAGGCTGGATCTCGCTGGCTGCTTGCAAGGGGCTACGATTCTTTCTTGGTGTTGGCTTCGACGGATCATGGTATCTGGGCGTATGAAAGGAGTTGAGTTCGGGAGAAGGATCGAGAGAATCTTGGACAGCTAGATTGTCATTCAACAAAGCTTCGCTTTCTGAGGTAGGTGTATTCGGTCGTGAATGTCGCTTCCGCGGTGGAGGAGAGGCCGGTGGTGATGCGAGGCTCTGTTGACATGCTCTTTCTAGCTTTCCTTGTTCGACTTTCTCTCCCAAAATCTCAGGGTCGTCTGGCGCGTATATGCCCAGAGCAGAGTATCGCGTCGGAGATTGGTAGCTGAAAGTGTCGGATGGCCTTCTAGAAAGCGTCCAAGGGTTCGATTTGCCAATCTTTGGAGATGGGAGCGAGCGGCTTGAGGGATGCTGGGGCTGTTTGCTTATCGTCGACGGCTGTTTTTTGGGCTTGTCACCCGCAACCTTTCGAAACTCAAATGTAGCTTTCTTGGAAGGGCTGATTGAGATTGGAGCTGTGGTAGAAGCAAGGAGGACAGTCGAAGGCGATCGGGCGCGAGGTTTCTTGCCTCCAACTTCATTGATAAAGCTGCTTTGATGCGCAGCTTTTGAAATCTTCACGAATCGATCCATGGCGCCGGCCTTCATACTACATTTTCCAACCGCCTTCTCCCCTCTCGTTTTCCTACTCACAGCTTGCTTTGGATTTCTCATCTGCTCTTCCCAAGTCTCTGTCATCACCGGCACGCCGAGTTTCACGTACGTTTCGAGTACCCAGATCTTCTCAATCTTGTTAGGATCGTAACTTGCAACTCCTCTCCTTCTCGTCGGACTCTTTGAGCGTTCCGTAGCCTCTTCGTCACCAGAAATCAAATTCTCCTCACCTGAGACATCTGCGTTGAAATCTGAACCATCATCCTTTTCCTCCGCATCAAGATCTAAGCCAGCGATATCTGCTGGGAGGTATGCAATTCTGAGCTCCTGCATTCCGTCCGTGTTCCAATGCTTTCGTCGACCGCAGATAGCTTTCACGACCCCGAATTCGTCTCGTTCTTTCTTTTCAATGCTCTCTTGATCTCGTTCCGGACGTGTACTTCGATCATAGAGTCGATGAGACAGCAATGCTGGAGCGAGTCCACGGACAAACTTTCTCGCGCCGCCAATCTTCTGCCAGCCGAGCTCTTCACCTACAAACATGCGGAGGTCAAGTGTATCAATCTCATGATTCCACTGAAGCTCTGAGCGCAGCTTCGATACCTTCTCTGGTGACGATACAGCCGGATATTGATAGTAGCTCAAAACAGTCATATCTGGGAAGTTTTCTGGGATTGTCATAGCTTTATGCTTTTGCCGAAAGAACTTGCTCTCATTCGTTCGCAACTCCCATTGCAATCTTTCCCTCCATTTGCTCAATCTAGCGTTATCTTCCCTCTTGATCTTGCATAGGTCTCTCCCAAAGCCGGCCTTGGCAGCCTCACAAGCTGTCTTTGGGCCACATCCAGACACGCCGGCGGGTATGTAGTCTCCACCGCTCATCAAAGCCACCAGAATCATTCCATCACAGTCCAATCCTGTATCAATTGCCAAAGACTTTGCATCATACACATTCACATGCGTCGGCTCTTTGTTTCCCCTTACTCCTTCAGATGTCCAATGCCTAAAGCTCTTTGTACAACCAAACATCAACGTATCTACATCCTCACTTAAGACCGCATCTACGATACCTTGTCTCTGCAACAGCGCACACTCCGCCTCTGCCTCGCCAGGCGCCGTATGGTAAGGGAAACCAAACCTCTTCAAAAGCTCCTTGATCAACACATTGCCCATACATGCTGCAGCATAAGATACAATTTTCCCACGCTTGAAAGACGGTCTCTCCGGGCCATCAAAGACAAAGAGAGGGTGGATGGAGAGGGCTAGTAGCCGCAGGAGGCGGTAATAGAGTGTTCGAAGCCCTGGGTTCTTGCCGCCTTGACCGGATTGTATTTGAAATTGCCAGATAGATATGTCTATTGCAAGGCGAAGAGGCTTGCCCGTCTTCTCGATGTGTTCAACCGCAATTTTAGCCAAGGCGATTCTTTCTCCGGGGCCAAGTTCCTTATAAATACTGCAGAAAAGTTAGTACACTACATCAAATGAGCATCGAGGGCTCACTGACCCAGGAATACCCATAAGTCAAGCTAAGACTACACATAAGCGATACGAGCGAGTAATTGAATCTGCACAGTAAATGATACTGCGTTGCTTGGGGAGCATTTTGCGGAGATCGTTGCGGAGAAAATAGCGGAAGCATTCCGACGTTGTATGGTCAACATAGAACTACAGCCTTGTCTCGGTCTGGTCAGAATAGTTCGCTACAAGCGCAGGTTGTAAGTATCAATCTTTCGCGATAGCTTTGATATGAAGTTTATTTTGAGCTAGAGGATTATTGTACTAGTCAACGAGTAACTTCTACTGCGAAATTCTGGGTATCAGAGCTCTTATCATGGTGTCGTAGAGGGTGGTGGAATCTCGAATGTGCTTGATTCTATCACCAGCACTTAGCGAATCATATCGAACGACACCCAGTTTAGAAGTTTCAACCTCGCCATGACGACTGCCTCTTCGTACTTCGACCGTAATCCTTCATCGTCAATCCGTCCCGGCCTCTCTCATCTACAACCAGATCCTTCTTCGCCGCACACTCCAAATAGAGCCATTTCCTCCACATTCTCCTCGCCATCGGTCAGCTTTCGAGCGGAAGAAGATTCTCTCGTCTTTGAGTTCGGCACGTGCCATTTCAGCGCTGGCTTCTCGAGTGAGTCGGCTCCACGATGCAATCTAGGATTCGGACCTGAGAAGTCTAGGCGTGTGGGAGACTATAGGCGGTGGCTGCCAGGGTATGAAGAAAGAAAAAGGAGAGGGACACAGGTAGAGAAATGGGGAAAAGACGACGAGCTGTGGAATATGGATCTCAGGGAATGCGACTTGGGTCTCGTGGAGGACAAGATCGAGAGAGTGGTGAGAGAGGCCTACAACAAGTATTTGCTCTTGGATGCCAAGTCCCGACGATTGATGATAGTGCTACCGAGCGTGATGCCGCATCAGCTGCTCGCTACGGTACTCGGGACACTGTTCATCAACTTCCAAACACCGAGCATCACGCTTCTGTCGTCGCCTATATTGAGTACGGTGGCTGCAGGGTGCAGGTCTGGCTTGGTGGTGGATGTTGGGTGGAGCGAAACAGTGGTTACTGGGGTATACGAATATCGCGAAGTGTCTCAGTCCAGGACTACGCGTGCAATGAAGATGGTCACTTTGGAAATGGCAAGAGCCATAGAGGAGTACGATGCAATAGCTGGCGGCCAGAAGCCAGCAAAGCCAACCAAGAATGCAGATGATGAGCAAGTCACAATGCTCAGGGTGGAACTTGACCAAGTCGAGGCGGTGACTACTCGAATGGCATGGTGCAACAGTAGACAAGAGCCACTTCGCAGAAGTTCATCTTCGGCTAGTATCTCGAATCGACTCGAACCCATTGTCGACGAGAACGTGATCATTCCACCCAATTCTGCCTCCCAAAAGCTACCCGATCATCTCATCTCTATTCCGTCCCCATCTTCGCCGCGCAAAAGCATGCAGATGCCTTTCTCCACTTTCGCTGAACCAGCTGAACAGGTTTTCTTTGCAGAGAATCGCCGAAAGTACGATCTTGACAACCACGAGCAACCGCTGCACCACCTGATCTTCAAATCGCTCCTGCATCTCCCATGTGATGTCCGCTCGGTATGCATGTCTAGAGTCATCATTACAGGCGGCGGCTCCAATCTTCCAGGCCTCAAGTCTCGCCTTCTTGATGAAGTTGCCGCACTTGTAGCAAAACGAGGGTGGGATCCTGTAGAAGGGAAAGCTGCCGATGAGCGGAGGAGGCGACTCAAGGAAATTAGCAATAACCGCCAGAAACCGCCGGATGCTTCAAGCCAATCGACCGATCCACCACTGCCACTGCCTGCGTCACAAATACCATTGCCTCCAGATCTAATCGAAGAAAAGCTGCGACGCGATCAGAACAAGGGGACAAAACCCACAGTATCTGGGGTCATTCGTGGCATTGAGACTCTTGGTGCATGGGCTGGTGCTAGTCTGCTGGGCAACTTGAGGATAAAAGGACTCGTAGAGATCGAAAGGGATGCTTTCCTGCAATATGGCCTTGCTGGTGCAAGAAGAGACCAAGATTCGAACATCGCAAATCGAAAAAGCATGGCGGGTTCAATGCCTGCCCTGGGTGGAGTAGAGAAAGGAGTTTCAGGTCTTGGAATTTGGGCATAGTGCACGAATCTGGGCTGGTATCATTCATTAAGCTTAGCAAAAGGCCTTGTAGAAGCCCCATAGGCCTAGGCCACTCAGGACTGGAATCGTGACATTATCATCCCAGCCAAAGATATCCATCACCTCGCTAGCGCTAGCAACAATGCCGCTCCAAAGGCTGACTATACCAAGAGCTACCCATCCGCCTACCGTTGAATCTTTGACCGACAGTCCCAGTGGCTGTCTTATCACATCTGGCAATCTCAGTTGCCCTCTGAATAAAAAGTCTATGTGGTATCCGAAATGTGGGATCGCCCATCCGTAGAACATTCCAGCCGTCAAGACGCCAACGGCAAGTGCAGCAGCGCTGCCCGCCACACTCTTTCCCCTTCGCAGTCTTGGAGTATATCGTCCGTACAGCCTCCCAAATGTGCTCGCAGCAGTGTCGCACCAGCTCAACAGCAGGATTGACATGACGCCGACATCGTTTGGGAAGAACCTCAGCACTGTCCATGCGCCTAGCAGATACCAGATCACGCCGTTGTATCCATCAACTTCGTTCTCACGCATAAGTGCGCCAAGGCATTTGATGTAGAAGGTGTTGACAGCTGGAAATGTGTGCCGCAGATAGTCAGTGCTTGCGACTGGTATCAATGCGCCGAGAAGCCATGGATGTATTGATTCCGGTTGAGTGCCACGGGAATACAGATATAGAGTAAAGAAGCCGATGGAGACGTGCAGTGCTTTGCGAGGTATTTCGTGGCGGTGGACAAAGGAGCGCCAATGCCTGTGGATTGGAATTAGGCCAAGAGGTGAGGGGGATCGGGATATTCCACGCCATGATGCGGCGGAGAAGGGCGAGAGGTGGCCGTTTGCCGGAGGCAATGGGTCTGGAGGCTTCGACTTGGGTGGTTGTGTGGTGGCTTTTTGCCGTCTGGCATGGGTTTTAGGGCTGCGACTCCGTGCTCTGGCGCGTTTTTCGAGACTGGAATCTGAGTCCGCTGAGTCCGACGGCTCAAAGCCTTCTGAGATGGCACTTGGAGGACTGTGCCGTTTCGCAACGGATCGCGTTATGGGAGCGAAATAGCTATCGTTTTTGTTCTCTGTCGGCGTCGGCGTAGGTGATATGACTCGGGGCGTAGAAGGTACTTGGTATTGTTGAGACATGGTGAGGATTGTTCTAAAGGAGTGGAATGGCGGCAAAGCCGGCTCGAGGGCTATCAAGGCCAAGCAGTACCGCAAAATTGGGTATGTTGTCTTTGAAGAAGAGTGGAGAGGGCTGTTTGATTGAGCGTGAACCGCTATCTTGATGGTTTGCTTATTGCGCGGACAAGTGCCGCTTCGTAAAGATTCGGGGCATCATCACTCGCAGAGAAGTCGACCTCAGTCTCTGGCAGGAGGACGAGACCTAGCCTATCTCTGGTCAAACGAGCAAGCCTGCTTGTTGTCGTCAACTGGCTCGACTGGAATAATGACAAGAAACGGTCATCACTTTAGGTTACTCATATTTGTCGGGTCCACTTTTTCTCAGAAACATGCTCTGGGTGATGGGTCCGTCGCCAACTAATTTACCGCGCGCTAGATAGTAACTTAGATACATACTGCACGGAGATTTTTCCGCTCCAAGAAAGCAAAATTTGCTGTCTTAAGACTTAGAAACATATGTCTAACTCCGTCTTCTTTTGATGAGCCGAACCAAGTATGGCGCCAGAGACACTGAGGCCATCGCCGAACAAGGCCCCTTCATCTCCAAGAGCCTGGGAAGCTCTAACGCCGACCTTGGCAGAATGGGTCCTCGATGCGATTTCTAGCATGGGTTTCCAACGGATGACTCCAGTACAAGCGAGTGTCATTCCGCTGTTCACTGGAAATAAGGATGTCGTGGTCGAGGCAGTGACAGGCTCTGGGAAGACTCTCGCTTTCCTCGTTCCGGTGATCGAGAAATTGCTAAAAGTGGAAGAGCGGACGAAACGGCACCATATCGCGAGCATTATCATCTCACCAACGCGAGAACTAGCTACACAAATACATGGCGTGCTGCAGACTTTGCTGGCGTTTCATGGACCATCTGCTGCGGCCAATAGGTCTCCTGACGAAGATTTCGGTTCAATGGACACAGAACAAACAGAGCCCGCATTTCCCCCGTCAAGCCCAATTGTCCTACCGCAGCTGCTTGTTGGGGGAGACACTTCTGTGACCCAGGATCTTAACCACTTCCTCAAGGCTTCTCCAAACCTACTCATCGCAACTCCAGGTCGTCTCTTAGAGCTCTTGTCGTCGCCCCATGTCCACTGTCCGCAGTCGTCTTTTGAAGTTCTTGTAATGGATGAAGCGGATAGATTACTGGATCTGGGCTTCAAAGAGGATCTTCAGAAGATACTGGGGAGGCTACCAAAGCAGAGAAGGACAGGACTATTCAGTGCGAGTGTCAGTGAAGCTGTCGATCAAATCGTCCGAGTTGGATTACGGAATCCAGTGAAAATCCAGGTCAAAGTTAGAGGATCAAATGGAGAAGTCGATCGAAGGACCCCATCCAGTCTCCAAATGAGCTATGTGATTGCACCCGCTTCTCATAAACTACCAGCCATCTCGAAGCTCCTCTCAATGCTTGAGCCCACACCAATCAAGACAATGATCTATTTCTCGACTTGTGCTGCTGTTGACTACTTTCAACATGTTTTGACCTCCTATCTTCCCGTCCGAGATGGTCACAGATTTACAGTGGTTGTTCTCCATGGCAAACAGCTACCCAAAGTTCGACAAAAAAGTTTCAGAGCATTTGCAGATGCGAGCACACCTTCGGTTCTGCTGACGACCGATGTGGCGGCTAGGGGTTTGGACATTCCACAAGTGGACTTGGTCCTCCAACTTGATCCTCCTAGCGACCCTAAGGTCTTCCTGCACCGCTGCGGTCGCGCTGGACGAGCAGGCCGAAAGGGGTTGAGTGTGATCTTTTTGCAGCCGGGCCGAGAGGAGGACTACATAGCTTTTCTGGAGATCCGAAAAACGCCTGTGACTCCTTTGGCGACTCCTCATGTTGACATTACCTGCGAAGACGCTCAAGAAGTGACGGAGACATTGAGGCGAACGGTCAAAAAGGATCGTGCGTATCACGATAAGGCCCAACGTGGCTTTGTGAGTTCAATTCAGGCTTACAGCAAGCACCAAGCCAGCAGCATTTTTCGTGTCGCTGATGTTGATTGGGAAGACGTTGGAATGGCATGGGGTTTACTCAAGCTTCCCAAGATGCCGGAGCTCAGGAAGTGGGAAGGCGACAAGTCATTGGGAGTCAAGATTGACTGGAACTCGTACGAGTATAAAGATAAGAAGAGGGAGGAGCAGAGGAAGAAAGCAGCTGCGGATAGACAAGAGATACCGAAAATGGGAGGTGTTATGCCGCAGGTAGAGAAAAAGCAACCTAAGAGAGCATGGAGTGATAAACTTGACGCACGGGATGAGAGAGAGCTGCGCAGGAATAAGAAACACAAAAAACGAGCCCATGAGAAGTGGGAAAAGATGACGCCTAGTGAAAGAGAGAAGCAATTGGAGCTTGAACGAATGATTGAGCAAGTCAAGGCGAAGAAGATCGACGAGGATACCTATGAAGACTTTGAGGGTTTTGGGGACTGATCTCTGTGAAAGCGATGATACCCAAGCATGATAGCGTCCATCCACTACAATTCATCAATGCACTGAAGCTTGAGAAGGAGATGAACAAAACCAAAGCAGAACTGCGCTTGCTCCCGCACCTGCATTACGCCAACGCAGTCTTCGCAGTAAGGTAAGGTGATTAATTCTTCGCCGCACGGGCGTTCATGGCAAGAATCCCCACTTCCAATTTTGTTTTTCTTTTTCTTCTTCACAGATATTGAGAATAAGTATACGCACCTGACTTAGGGAGCCTAGTCTTACTCTCTACTTACATTCCTTTTTACAGACATCATCAATTATATGCTTAGTTGTTGGGGAATAGGCCAGACATGGAGGTCTTAACATTCGCACCGTATCTTTTCGTCCTCTTCATCATTTATGTTATCGGGTTATGCAGCTATCGAATGTATTTTGATTCCCTCTCGCATATACCTGGCCCTAAGCTCGCAGCCGCAAGCCTATGGTACGAATTCTATTACGATGTAGTCGTGAAGGGTCAATATACCTACAAGATTCGTGAGCTGCACGAAAAGTATGGTAGGTCAGCTCTAGATCCAGGAGAGAACGTGGCCTAAATAGTGGTAAATACTAGGGCCGGTCATACGAATCAGCCCCTACGAAGTTCACATCAACGACCCTGAGTACATCGATACCGTCTACCCAGGCTCTGCGTCCCGCACTATGAAGTATGGCTGGAGTATGAAAATGTTTGGCCTGAGGTCTTCTTTCATCGTAACAGAATCTCATGAGCTGCATCGTATTCGGCGGGGTGCTCTTGCGAATTACTTCTCCAAGTCAAATCTTTTGAAAATGGAACCCGGGGTGCAGTCTCAGGTGGACAAGCTTGTCGTGCGCTTCCAGGAAATACGAGGTAGTGGTAGATGTATAAATTTACTGGACGTATTTGCATGCTTGACAGGCGACATCATTGGGCAATATGCCTTCGCGCGACCATATGGGTTTCTTGATGACCCAGACTTTGCCCCTTATTGGCACAAGCTCATGATGGAAGTTTCCGAGAACGGGCACATCCTGAAGCAATTCGGTTGGATGATGCCGTTGATGAAGTCAATGCCTGATTGGCTAGTAAAAGCTCTTCAGCCCCAAATGGCAACGCTGCTCGACTTTCAAGCCCGCTTCCGTAGCCAGGTCATCGAAGTCAAGCAGCAGATTGCAGCTGGTGAAAAGCCTCCGGGCCAAACGACCATTTTCTGGGACGTTCTTACCAATTCCCAGGTCAGACCACAGGAAAAGGAAACAGATCACCTACAAGACGAAGCCCAAACCGTCATCGGTGCAGGGACCGTAACCACGGGTCACATTCTTGCCATTACATCTTTCTACATTATGTCCAACCCAACCATCCACCAGCGCCTCTCCGCCGAAATAACAGACGTCATGTCCACAACAGGCGATAGGCCAACGTGGACTCAACTCGAACAACTCCCCTACCTAACCGCCGTTATAACAGAAGGCCTACGTATCGGCTACGGTATCTCGCACCGCCTCCAACGACTCTTCCCCGACACCATCGTCCAGTATAATGGCTACGCCATCCCAACCATGACACCAATTAGCATGACATCGGTCCTCATACACGACAATACCGATCTCTTCCCCAATCCCCGAACGTTCAATCCTGACCGCTTTCTGAAACAACCAGCTCTGAAACGATATCTGGTACCGTTTAGCAGGGGTACTAGACAGTGTGCGGGATTGAATTTGGCGTACGCAGAATTCTATCTGGCGCTGGCGGCGGTGTTTGCACCAGGACGGTTCAGGTTGGAGCTTTTCGAGACCGATGCTAGTGATGTGGAGACCAAACATGATTTTTTCGTTCCGTCTCCGAGGCTGGATTCGAAGGGAATACGGGCTGTTGTTGTGTGAAAATATGATAAAGTAAAGAACTGGTAGCCTCGATATCGTTTTGCCGTACGCGCATTCAGATTCACCGAGGGAAAATCTTCTGGGTAATCTCCCTCTTGATGAACGTAGTGGATACTACAAGATTTACAATTTGATGGCTTTGCAGTAGATGCAACACTAGGAATTACTGCTTTGCTGCTCCGGCGCATGCTGAAATGAACACTTTCGTTGCGCGTGGCCCTTTCGAAGGCTCACCTGCTGCTCACGCAACAGGCGAATGGGCGAAGTTGTAAGATAGGGATCAATGAAATTGGCATAACAACAGAGTTTGATTATATTCTATGAGACTAGGCGACTCATACTTTATCAAAGGATAACTGAACGTGGACTACTCTGCATTGTTACACTTCAACACCTGATCCCTTGGCGACTGAGTCACCCCCGTCCTTGTACCATTCTCATCCCACAGAAATCTCTCACTACTCAGCATGTTATGCCATTCGTCTGGGGTCGGTAGTCGGCCACAGGTCTTCTCCCACGTCTTCCGGTCAACACCCCAATCATCCATTCTTGGTTGGGGGTCAATCGCAGCTTCGTTCGACTCTTTTCCGAGCTTCTTCTTGATCCTCAGGCTCTCTTCCCTATGCCAGTGGACACTTTTTGCTATCTCCGCACGAAATCTCTTCGCAGTGAGGATACGATCCCGAACGTCACGAACATTGATGTCTGCGTCGATAGCTTCTTCCTTGGTCACAGGGGAAAGATCCCCAAATCCCACAGTTTTCACAGGGGCTCTTCCCTTCCTGCTACCGCTTTGGAAAGGCGTACTAGGGCGGCTGGGCAGCATACTCTGGGCTCTAAATCGCCTCTCCTTCTCATCCTCCTCAGCTTTCCCAACAAATCGCTCTCCAGCTTCCTTCATTAAGCAATCTAAGCGGCACCCATCCAGCTCAACCCATTCGTTGATGTGCTCAATCCTGTCTGCTAGGTGGGCTAGTTGAGTTGAATGTTGGTTTAGAAGAGCCTCGAGGGTCTCAGGTTCGCTGGGTAACAAATCTCTTTCATCACGTTCGCTAGGTAACATATCTCTTCCATCACGTTCGCTGGGTAACATATCTTTCTCAGGAACAGCTGGAAGGGTTTCATGTCTTCTCAAAGCTGATTTTTTAGGGGTCGCATTCCGAGATGGTACGTGTAATGGGGTTGCAGGCGATTCGGATTTGGGGTATGATGGCATAGCAGGCGATGGCTCGAGGCGAGGTTCGAGCTTAGGCCGTGATGGGGCTGCAAGGGATTGCGACGGGTGCGATCCGAGATTAGGTGATTCAGGAGACACGTCCTGAGAGATATTATGAGCGCTCGATCTTTTGAGCAAGGAAACGGAACGGTACCGTACCCGACTTGCCACCGGTACAGGAGGCTTTTTTGGTTGATTGATAGGGCTTATGTTGGTAACGACCTTTAGGGCACCTTTCACACCGGGAGGGCTCCTGGATGACCAACTGCCGACGGGAGACTTGAGAACAGGGGTAGCACATTGTGGATGTTCACTGGCTTCGTACGCATCGGAGCCGGAATAATCAATTGAAGGTCCAAGTTCTGATGTTGTTTTGGTACTCGTACGGCTACGACCCCTATTTTTGATGCGTCTTAAGACCTGCTGCATATTTGCTCTAACATATGAAGGGTAACCTATCGTTGTGCAATTGAGATGAGAGCGTTCATCCCGTTCGGACCAGTTCAGAAGAGGTTATTGTCTTGGGCAGGAGCGTCTTGATCGGAAATTTGGCCACTCGCTCTTCCCTTCTGGTCAAAGCCCTTTCTTTCAGCATATTTCTTGTTGATCTCTTCCACACTTCCCATCCTTGGCTTCTCGAGAACCGATATATATCTGCCAACAAGTCTGGGTCCGTTGCCTCCTTGGAAAACCTTCTGGCTAGCACGAGACTTCTCCTTTGCGCTGTCCCATATGTGGGAATCATTAGAGAAGCTGCAAGTGCCTGGGGTGACAATGACGCCCAGCAAAGCTCCTGCCAGTACTTCGTCAATTTTCCTCCTTCTCCACACTCGCCACATCTCATCGATGACTCCACCAAGTCCATGTCTCCCATCGCCCCGTGCAGCATTTGCTGACTCGACGGCTTTCTCAGCGCCAGAAGTATCACCGAGGTAGATCCACTCCAACGCATCGTCTCTGCTATCACTCCCTCCTTTTGGGAAGACGCAGTCCCAAAGCACCAACGGGGCGTCGTCTGCCATCTCGTACTGCGGTTTGCATGGGTTCTTTTGCACGTCTAGGAGCTCATCGACAAGAGATGGTGGCTCAAGACCCTGGCCGATAAGAAATAAGATGCCAACCATGTGGCGTACCTGATGCCATAGGAAAGCGGAACCGTGAAGCGTAAAGGTATAGAGCTTGGGGGTGAATGGTTCCCCGTTAACGACGGAAGGTGCTAGCCGCCAGCCTGGACTCAGATCTTCATATTGCTGATAGTCTGGTTGGCCAACATATCCTACAGGATCGTAAAGAGAATCCATCTCCTCAATATCGGAATGGAAAATGCGCCTTTCAAAATTCTCAATCTGCTTGCTTGGGTCTACCTTACAGAAGTTGCGGAAGTCATGGAGTCCAACAAATTTCTGAGCAGCTTGCCGCATCGCTGCAATGTCAAGCCATCCTTCTCTCCTTCGCCCTGCAACCGCTGTAGGCCCCTTCGTGCCTTCCATGAGACCTGTAAGACCATGAGTAGGCGTAAAGGCGGGCTGTGAGAAGAAGTACTTGTATCTTCGCTCTCTACACGAAAAGCGAGCGGAGAAGTCAAGAGGTGGGGATGGGCACCAGGCAAGCATCCGGATGTCCGGTGGTAGAAGCCGGTTGAGAATTTGGCAGTATCGGATCTCGTCGTGAACGGGGTGAAATGGCTCAGCTCCGCCATATGGATTTGTACCAGAAGAATGAGGGGCAGGTTGTCCGATCCCATCGCGACTTCCAGGAGGGTCTATACTCAGCACAGGTGGGTCCAGATGTGTCTTGCTAGATTCTAGCCTTGTTGAGAGCTTCCCCTCGGTCCCAGCTTCTTCTGCGGAAGTCGTGGTCTGCGGCCAACCGATGGGCCGATTACTCCTGACCCTGATCCCCACAACCTGTCCAAAAGCGCTAACGCCCTTATCTGTCCTTCCACATTTTGAGTATTCAGTTCCCTCCCAGTTAGGCTCTCCAAGCTCTAGCGTGGGGTTCGAAGTGGGGAATATCAGCCGCGCTTTGCTCAGCGCCTTGTATAGCTCCTCCTCCACGGTCGGTAGCGGCGTCTTATTATTTCTATGGAATTCGAGACCATTATAACATTGGCCAAGGTATGCAAATTTCAAAGCAATTAGGCGTGTGGAGTATTTTGAGTCGTCGAATTCCCGATTGACACGTGCGTTCTTGGGCTTTCGAGTGGGCGAAGTGGAGTGTAGCCTTGAGCGAGGCTCATCTCTGGCTACGCAATTAGTACCTCAGAGGGAGACAATGATTTGTTGATTGCCCACCTCGCTTTCTGTTCTCTCAATTGTTGCTCCAGCGACTCTACATGCCTAATTAGATCGTCAGTGCTCCACTCGCTGTAGTCAATTTTCCTTCCTCCGAGTTCCATCACGGTCTTTTGCTTCAATTGCTGCATCGAAAATCGAGCAAAGGAGGAGTGGAAACGACGGGTTGTGTGACCGGCGGAAGAAAAGGAGAGCTTGGGAAATGTCGGCACCATTGAAGAGACATAATGAAGCGGTACCTTATGGTTCTGGTTGTTCCATTGACTTGCAGCTAGAATATGCCAAGAGATGCTGACTCAGCCGCACAGGCTTCTATCGGAACCTCTCTGGCAGGCTGGCTCTCATACAAGAAAACTGGTCAAGTATCAATCGACCAAAGAAGTGGTTCGGGGCGGGAGAAATGCATGCCCCAATGACTCATAACTATAAATTTTCGTACTGCTAGTCGCATCAGGAAGAACATTAGTACTATCGTTTGCAACTCTCATGATGTACTACTACTACTTACACAAAGCGAGAAGGAGTGGGAAGCTAACGGTGGTCAAGTATGCGATCCACATCCTTGAGCGGATCACAGTCTCTGCGCTAATACCGCCATGAAAAGAATTTGCACGGAAACAGTAACGATCTCCGGGGATGGACTTGATCCCATGAAGTGGCCGTTCTCCAAATACAATTCAAAGGGGTGGTCAATTTTCATTCGCTTTGTAATGTTTGAGTAAGACCCATAAACCAGCACGAAGCTCACCGTAGTTACTGAAGACAGTCACATTCGTGGTTCGTCTCTTCAGCGGAAAACACTGGCAAGATTCTGTTCCCAGTTGGACACTTTGTGATATACAGAAAGACGAGAGATGATGAGAAGCAGCATCTGGCAGATGAGTTGGGAAGTGCCATCATTGACGGCATAGTGGATATCTTCTGAAGCCTCAGGGCCGATATCAGAAGCACCTGTAGTAATGGTACATGGATTGTAGGTTCCTATTTGAGCGATCAACACCCAGAATGAGTATCACTAAGTCGGCTCAAGGCTTCATGAAGCCGAATAGAGACTTATACCTAGAACATCGTGTATCCACCTAGTACGAAAGCGTCAGTCTAAATCTTCCCATCAATTATGAAGCTCACCATCAATCTTGATATCCGTACCAGTAATGAATTTTCCTGCCTCGCTGCAAAGTAGGATCACCGCTCCGGTCAAGTCCTCTGGATCTCCGATTCCCATTGGGCTTTTCTCTAACCAGAGCTTTCTTAACCCAGCCTGGCTTGGCCCACCAGTCAGTCGTGTGTTCATGATGCCAGGAGATATGGAGTTGACTCGAATGTTGTGTCCCACCCACTCAGCTGCCATTGATCGTGCGAGGTGGTGCACGCCAGCTTTTGAGACGGCATAAGCAGCATGTGGTTGTGGTTGATTGACTATGTAACCTGACATTGAAGCCGTGAAGACTACAGTACCGGATCCCGAGCGGGCGATGACATCCCTATATCAAATTTAGAAATTGAAGCCGATTGCAAGTAACAAAACAGAAAGACCTTGCAAAAGCTCGAGCGACAAGAAAAGAGCCATGAATGTTCACGTCAAAGATGCGCCTCCAGGAATGAATAGGATACTCCACCGCAAGTTTCGACTCCGTGATGCCAGCAAAACAGAGAAGAATATCCAGCCCCTCGAATTCGTTGGCCACCACTGTGACCGCTTCATCAACTGAACCCTCTTCGGTCACGTCCACCACGTTGAACACAAGCTTCGGTAGCGTATCATTCTGATACAATGCTTTTAGATGTGCTACCGCTCTATCTCCGCATTGTTGGTCAACGTCAAAGATGGCAAGATGCGAA
The DNA here is from genome assembly GCA_035521555.1 of Lecanoromycetidae sp. Uapishka_2. Lineage (NCBI taxonomy): Eukaryota > Fungi > Ascomycota > Lecanoromycetes > Lecanoromycetidae sp. Uapishka_2. The sequence continues at coordinate 35,283 of JASZXT010000110.1, forward strand.
ACTCCGTGCTCAAGCAGCGCTCGAGAGCAAACGAGGCCAAGTCCTTGAGCACCACCAGTCACTTGCAAGTTGTCAGCCGATATTGTCGGCAGGAGGAAGTCAGGAAAGCCTGACCTATTGCTTTCTTTCCAGCAAGTGAAAACCTCGCCTCGGCTCGTTCTGCCGGAGTTTTCGTGGGATTCTGAACCTCAGGAATGGGCTGGGATGGAGGTGGATCTTTCGCAATTGGGAAGGCTGTCATGTATTTGATCTCACCCTTGGGCGGACCTGTATCAGAAGCCATTGTACTTTAGACCCGTGTCTTGCCCTCCAGAAGGTTGAAGTAAAAAGTAGATATTGCAAGGTGAAAGGTTGGTAGCACAAGGCAAGATAGCATGATTCCTGCACATTCGAAAAAATATTCACTGGTCTATGGTGACTCCAGAGGGTGCTGTCACTGTACGAGGATGCAATGATTGGGGTGATACCGCGGGCCATGTTGGACCCGCCAGGCTGCCCCCCGTGACACAGTGGGGCTCGCCAGAGATTGTATCCCTAACCATCAAAATTCGGTACTTTCAGTCCCTGGCAATCTTGCAAGACTGACTACCTTGAGCTAAGAACCATCATGCAGATTCATTCTCACTCATTTTGTTAGTGTAGACGGCGGTATTCAAGCCACTACTTTGCAAACCGCAGCCTGCTGCTACTTCCCCCCTTTTAATCTCACGGGATGGGAATCTAGGAATCTGGTTCATCATCTCCTGAATCCGCTGTCCCTCTGCATTCAACAGCCGAGTCGGTACAGCCTGCAGTTGGCGTTCTGCCTCAGACAATCCCGTTGCAGATGCACCTTTGGTGTTCCTCCTATCAAATTTCGATGACGAGAAATACAGTACGCGTGGTTTGTCAGAGTCCTTGATGACTATATAACCGTTCTCGACTGCACCCCATACTGAAAGCGTTTTGACAATTTCCTGCCCGTCGACAAATTCGACGTTGGATGCTTTGGGTGGTATATCGAAGCCATCTTCCAGCGTTTTGTCAACCCAAGCGTGGGGCGGTCTCCGATGTGCGCAACGTCCTCGCTGGCTGTAGTATTTGGCCGCTTCGTTCAATTGTAAGCAGTCAAGCAGGTCAACAATCACTTCTGTAGATGGTCTCGGGTCGAACGCGAAATCGTAAATGAGCGATACGAGACAATCATATGGTATGGTGTGTGCTTTTTCAACTATTCCGCAGGCCAGGGCTATCCATTTGCAGATTACTGTCGGGTCATTTGTAGCTTCGTGCTGGCGAAATTCAATGGTCTGAAACATCGGGTGATCAACTAGCGGTATGAGATTATAGGCTTGAAATCGGTCCCAGATATCTCCCTTTTTCGCATACCTCGTCACAATACTTTCATGATTCTGCGCCTCTTGTATCAACATAGCTGTATCCCAAGGGTTTATGCCCAGAAATGCCCCAGTTGGCCCTTTGGCCCAGCCAGAGCCGGAACCGAAAATGCGTTTTGAGGGATGCAAGCTGTTGAAGTGCGGCTCAAATACTGTCGTTAGCATGCAGAATTGCTTTAGTGTCTGAAGTGGGAAACCTTTACGCTGGTTCCCAACGTGGACGTGAAGGCCACATGAATCGTTCACAATCACGTCGAAATTGTTGTTGAGTTTCTCGATGGCTGCTTCTACCTGCGCCAGAGCCTCTCTAGATAGATTGTAGGCGGGAGACTTAATTTCAACACCCACCCAGTTGTGTTGACCTTCCCATGTAATCGATTTATCATGTGTGACCTCCCATAGTTGTGGGCTGCCGTCTTCTTGATAGGGTGTTGTTGGAAGCCCTGATGCTTCTAAAACTTCGACAATGTGCTTTCGCACGATGATCGCAAATCTCTTTTCTTGAGTCATAAGTGAACCGCAGTGTAGCCGAGCCGCATCAACTGCGAAATGATCGGGATTATAGCGGACGATGCATTCTAGCTCCAGGCCGAAGGTGAGTTGAAGAGAATTATTCATGTTGCAATATGAGATTATGAGATGGAGAGAAAGTATAAGTCACGCAACTGCAGAAGGAAGGCCTGCTCAGTCGAAGACGTATCATCTGAGACAAAGCAAATATTCAGACAAGGGTAAGTGGCAAACAAAAGACGCTACTCAAACAAATCTCGGAGGGTAGGATGATGGTGCATTGTTCTTCATTGTGAATAGATTAAAGGGACTTCTTATGATGACAGGGTGAAAGACAAACGATAGTGCTAAGAAAGAATGTGATAGAGTAAGACACGGTAGCTTGTCGAGCAAGATTGTACACCATCGCTGACCTACGATGGGGAGTCTGAATGTGGGCTTTGCTAGGATCAGCAATCTGGTAAAGTGGGTTCTTCATAACCTTAGTCGCTCTGCAGACTTCTCATTCCATTCCCTTCTTCTTGTTTGCTGTAGCGAAATGTCGTGTTCTCATAAGGTAGGTTCGTGCCTTGTCCGTGTAACCATTCACTTTGCTTACCAGTGGGAGATAGCCGCGGAGATTGAATCATGGCGTGATTGAAACATGGTCTATTTCCCATTTGCAGCTGCGAATTGACCTGATCTCGCGGTCAGCAAGTGGGTGTATACAAGAGATCCAACTTCCTCCGCTTCTGCTTCTTCTGTTCAAAGCAACTATTTCACTCATTTTTTGGCTTGAAAGAACAACAACTCGGCAGAATCAGCAGATGTGAATCTCAAAGATACTTATCAAAATCTTACAAAGCTCGACCTCATTCATCTGCCTTGATTCAATATCTTATTCTACCTTATGTCCCAATGTCACGCAAACATCGGAGATAATTGTGAAAGTTGGATTAATTAAAGCCGGAGCCCGAGGAGCCGATTGATGACGTGATGATGTATTGAAAATGCGAGAAGGGAGAAGGTAAGAAGGAGAAAGGAGCTTGCCTGGCTAACAATGACGGGAGTGCGTATATCATGTCATTCATCTTTCTTTCTATAGCCAATTGGTGTATCTTACTTAAATGTAAACGCAGAATATAAAAAGCACCCGCACGCTGCCCTTCAATCACATTCAACCAGACTCCCAGGGTACCTGATCCTCAATACAAGCGCCCCAATCCTTCCGACTTGCCTCATGCAGTCTCGTTCTAGCTCGGACAATCAACTTCCACCGTCAGAAAAACAAGATGTTATACCTGCCCGTGACAGCGACAGCTCAATTCCAGGCCATGAAAATGAGAACGAGAAGGATATAGAGAAAGGTGATCCAGGAGCACAAGAGAAGAACGAGGTCGACCAAGGAGATGAAGACCAGCGGCAAACAGAGATCGAATCGAACCTCGTTGGCTGGGATGGTCCCGAGGATCCAGGGAATCCCCAGAACTGGTCGAAGAGCAAGAAATACACCACCACTGTCTTCTACGCAACATTGACCTTCTGCCTCACCTTCTCCAGCAGCATTTTTAGTACAGCGACCATGGTCACCGCAAAGATGTACGGCGTCTCTAATGAGGTTATGACTTTGGGGACAAGTCTGTTTGTCTTGGTATGTCGTCGCAAACTTGAGCGCAATACACAACTCCTGTTAACAGTGCGCCACAGGGTTTCGCCGTTGGACCTATCGTCTGGGGCCCTTTTTCAGAACTGTACGGCCGCAAACCTCCCCTCTTCTTCGGCTTCGCCATCTTCGCCATCTTTCAGATACCCGTCGCTGTCGCTCAGAACGTTGAGACCATAATGCTTAGCCGATTCTTGGGTGGGATGTTTGGATCGGCACCGCTGGCCATCATTGGGGGAGCTTTGGCAGACTTCTGGGGACCCGTTGAGCGAGGATTTGCTCTAGGTCTTTTCTCTGGAGCTACCTTTATTGGGCCAGTTGCAGGACCCATCGTGGGAGGCTTTATCACGCAGAGTTACCTCGGTTGGAGGTGGACAGCATGGATCACTCTCATCATGGCTACGTTTTTCGGCATTCTCGCTTTCTTCATCTGCTCTGAATCTTACGCACCCGTGCTACTGCAAAGAAAAGCAGCGAAGATAAGGTTCGAAACTCGCAATTGGGCGATCCATGCCCCGGCAGATGAATCGAAAGTGGACATGGACCAGATCATTCACAAATATTTGTACCGACCATGGATAATGATGGCTCTTGAGCCTATTCTTGTACTGATCACCTTCTACATGGCATTCATTTACGGAACGATCTACCTTTTCTTCGAAGCTTATCCTATAGCTTTCCAAGAGGGTCGTGGTTGGAACGCAGGCGTTGGTGCATTGCCTTTTATCGGCATAACACTGGGAGTCGTCTTGGGGGTAACAATCATTACATACAATTCGCATACCCGTTTCCGACGGAAGATGATGGAGAATGGCGGGAAGCCGGTTCCTGAGGAGAGATTGATACCAATGATCATCGGAGCTTTCCTACTCCCCATTGGATTGTTTTGGTTTGCGTGGACCTCGAATCCCCACATAAGTTGGGTTCCGCAAGTCATTGCTGGTATTCCCATTGGGGCCGGAATCCAAATGATCTTCTTGCAGGGTTTGAGCTATATTATTGACGTATATCTTATGCACGCCAATAGTGCTATCGCAGGGAATACTCTGGTGCGGTCATTGGCAGGGGGAGGATTTCCATTGTTCGCGACTGCCATGTACCATACTTTGGGTGTGGCATGGGCGACGAGCTTGCTGGGTTTCTTATCCGTTGCCTTTCTCCCATGTCCAATACTGTTCTACATCTACGGCGCGAGAATTCGAAGAATGAGTAGATACAGCCCGACTTGAAAAGGGAGTCAGGAGCGGTCCAGCGTTAATCGCAGACGCTGTACATAATTGAGCACTAGCATATTCATTGAGATTAATGCTTCCAAAGTATGTGATTTACCGGACAAACGGTTCCTAGATTCCGCCTCGACAAAACCAAAACAATGCAATTGACAGTGCGCCAATCATCTTCCCAAAATGTTCCCTACAGAACTTCCAACTTCCAACTTCCTCTTTGGATGACCGTACTCGAACATGGCAACAGATCGCGGTACTGAGCTACAACGCAACCGAATGTAAGCCAATTAGAGCCATTAGCAAGCATGATAGTGCTCCATTTGCACTTACAGGAGCGCCAAGCATCCAGTGTAAAGGCATCAAGTCTACAGGCCTGTGATTCTTAAGATGATTTCTGCATCCCATACTTTTACGTAGTCCTCGAGATCTCGCAGCGTTTGGGTGTTGAGGAAGATGTGAATATAGAGTATTCTGCCTAACCATATATGATATCTTGCCATTCTTCCTGTCTAATTTCAAGGGGTATCTCATGCAGGTCGAACCCTTTCTAACCAAGCCTTGGGTTGGGGCTTCGGTATCGTTGCATGGTGCACGCAGACTGAGTGGAGTCGCGGGTAGTCTTCTACGTATAATCGCGTTGCTTTAGACTGATACATAAGGTATACTCGATGCTCGCATTGCCTTCATTGAGGTTCAGCCTTGCGGAGCGACATTTTGCTTGGGAGTAAGCGAGTCAAACCTGGGACCTTGACACTCTCGAAGACACTTTCGCTACGAAGCAAACGCGAATCAAATTTGACGTCATATATGCAGCGGTCTTAGCCCCTGAAATCGTATCCTTTGCGACGAGCACGTCAATTGGCTACAGCGGCAATGGAAAAGGTACGACGGACAGCCTATGGGGGCCTAACACATAGATGGTGAAGGACTCGGAGTCGGGTGAGATACAATATCCTAGCGGGTGGCTGGAAGTGTCCTTTGACGGGTCCTGATCCAAGCTTCTAATGCTGTTGGTCTGTCTCAACTCTTTCTAGGACCTGTTCCTTAGTGACAGGCGCTGTCTCCAGGCAGTGGCAACAGAAAGCATTGATGCGCAGGATTGCTCTGAAAGCCTATTTGTAGAGACGTGATCTCCTGGATGCAGCAACGGTGCATCAGAATTGATTATCGTTGCAACATACATAGATACCAAATCATTAGTACAATGCGCTGATCAGGAGCAGTCATGAGAGAGTACACGTGCTCGAAAACCTTTGTTTGAGTAGGCAACATCCAACCTTAAGGAGCCCCGGAAAGTTCGCGAGGCGTGTCGTAAGCAGTTCGAAACTCCAAACATCCGTTAGGACTGGCAACGTGAGGGGCTTTCTGCCAATACCTATGATGGAGTTTCGATGCACGTCAGGCTTGATTTTCCAAGCACTCGCCTCATGTCGGTGTCTTATGCCATCAGGTGTAGGTGTGGATATCATCCCTGCAATATGACTGAGTGGGCGAAGGCTGGATGCATTGAAATGCCAAACATTGGAGTTTAGGGAACAACCCATAAGCAGATGTCTTCCATGCCTATAGTATCAGTTCGCCTTCATCTTTGCCGATATCCAGAATGGTCGAAGGTCCAAAAAAACTTCAAAAAAAAAACTCGGCCACGAAATGGCAAGTTTGCCAGAAAAGAGAAGCGGCACTATCGACGCTTGCGAGCCAGGTTCTTCAAGCAGCCTAGGCAATATTAGCCGTGCAGAAGAGTCGGTGCATTCCGCTCGCTCATTTGCTCTAAGTGAATCGAAGTTGGACGACCCATCCCAACCGCAAGTGTCTCTGGTGATGCTAAACCAGGCTTCCCACCACAGGGGTTCAGAATCTACCTTCGATATCTTGAATCGACCTTGGAGGACGGGCCTGAGTAGCACGCCATCATGGAATACATTCGTAAGGGGTCGAACTCGATAGCTTCATCAAACGCCGAGCGCCAAAAATGGCCCTTGAACCCTTGGCTGTAGATTTGGAAATACAATTGTCCGGAATCCTTGGTCGCTTAATGCAGAGTCAACACCAAAATTCATTTTCCCTCACACGGAAGCCTTCGATACTGGAGCGGTGAAGATAGACTGAAAACCCCTTTGAAGGCGATTGGGATGCGTATAGCGGCGTTAATAGTCGGCGATCGATGTTCTGTTGCATCCGAGGTAATAGATGCTATTGCGCTTGCACTGGATGCGTAAGCGAGACTTTTGTAATATTATCGTGATTTTTTTCGCAGAGACCGTCGAAAACATGAATTAGCCAATCTAAAGGCCCTTATCAGTTTTTGGTATTCAAGGACAGACTCTGCGCCTGCATAATCCCACCACAGAAAAACAGCGATGCTCCAGTGGTTTTTGATGGTAAGTGTAGAAGGAGAATTTTGAACCTCACAGGCGAAAGATATTGGTTGATCCTTGGTCCTGGCATTCTCAAACCCACAATTATGTCTCACTGCCACTTCGGTTCCGAGAACCGTCCAGGGACTTGCCGTGGTAGCAATGCTGTACTAGAATAATCTTATATATCCGGGCGGCCCTGCTCACATCTCTGAAAAGGCTCCCTACGAACATGAACATGTTCGTCCTTTGATCGAGATGATCGTCCACACATAGGCGGTCTCGCTCGCAAGTTTGCGTAAGGGCTTCTAGCCCCTTAATAAGGATATAGGCCTTTTGGCACGACTGCCAACCAAGTCAATGCGATTAAGTATCTGACCCGAGAGACGAACAAGATTCCAGAGGTCTTGCGCCCGGCTGACCGCGTAGTGGAACGTCTCGTCCACCAGCTGGACCGCATTGATCCCGAGCATGGAGCAAGCTTACCGTGGACCCTCCGCACAATCAACTACAGCCGTCGAGCGATGAAGGAAAGTAGAGAATTTAGGGGGACTGTGAAGAATCGCATGCAAATCGAAACAGCTTTGCTGTCGATCTCGGAATCACAGGAGTCTATGGACGAAACCGTGGCTGTACAACTCCTAATACAGTTGGCTTTCATCTTCATCCGAATCACATTCGTCACTTCAGGGTTCAGAATGGAAATAATTCAGATGAACAACAATGGTCCGAATTTGTGGGAGTATATTGTCACCTCCGTCGTCGTCCTCGGCCATACACTATTATCCTGGACTTTGAACGCGAACAGAACCTGCTCAATAACCTGGAACGTCACCCTTACCCCTTGACGACGTGTGTGGTATTGATGATTGCTTCTATATCAATGAATCGTGGCACAACCAACAGAGATAAAAAGCCCAGAATTACGGGGTTCTATTTTCCTACAACCCCCCATCAAGATACACTTTCATCTCGATCTCTGAGCGGTGAATGTGTTACCTAAGCGCTGAACTGAAGATTGAAGAATATAGTAATACGTCGATAGTGATTATTACCAAAAGTGTGTATGACAAGCACGTCACCGCTTGGGTGTTCAAGTCAGAAAGGATATTTTGCAAAGGGAAATTGACACCGACAGTACCTATCGGTGTTCTTTGAGAGACTACCTGGGCCTCGACCGACCTAAAGGCAGCTTTATTACCAATTCATAAGCGGCGATAGATGGATACACGGTGAGCAAGCAATAGGTGAGCTGGTGAGGTACTTGTACACAGAAAGAGGATTCTTCTGATGCACTGGTATTGCTGACTAAGCTTGTCTTGGCGTGAGTGTGCCTTTACGCTACTACTTATTAGGACTAGCTCTGATTCGGCCGGCTCGGGAGGCTGACGATGCCATACCTAGAACTATCCAACATTAATCTTGCGGGCTGAGGCTGGGCTGTGTTGGCTCAGCCTCACAAGCGCTGACTATAATTAGTGTCTCGTTCGCTGAGTCTGGCTAGCAAAATGGCTGAGCTGGTGCAAAGCACTGGGCCACTTCGATCCCACAATGGTGTAAGCTCTGTGCGCAAATCAAGACTTAAGGTGCAGACACTTCCGTAGGCTCGAGACACTGAGACATTCATACAACCACATAATCTGAGTAACTCTGAACAGAACATTTCATCGCGATCATGACATATGTCTTGCGACAGGTAGCCCTGCATTCTCAGGAATTGATTTCCACCTCACACACGGCAACAAAATACAATGTCATCTCAAGAGAGACCGGAGGATTCATGAACAAGAAGCCGCACATGGCTATTGCCAAAGAGCAGTATGGAATGGAGAACAAATGCGCCGAGGTCAGGTTCGATAGCTACAGCTCAGACACCGCCATTGTCTACAAAGAAAGCGGCATTCAACAATTGCTCAAGCTTGAGAGCTCATTGAACCAAAGATATGAGTGCACTATTGAAGACAACCCACACTCATGGCAACCTACCGATTCTACTAGACAGGAATGGGAATTGACATGTTCCACCGGAAAAGCGGTCGCCCTCTTCACCTACATGAATGAAGTAGCTCTCACAACGGGTGCAGGAACTGGCAGGTCAAATCAAGTAAAGAGCGGGATCATTGGCCATCTACATATCATGCATGACCCTGGATTCGAAACGTCTGCGACTGAGCAGATCATATGTACTGCTCTTGCAGTAATTGAAAGGGCGAGGAGGAGGGCTGCGAACGTTGGCCGGTTGGGAAGGGGAAGCGCATACAAGCAGGGTGTCGGTTGTGCGATTTCTGGAAATGTTTTGGGCGGTGGCCTGTGAAATCTTCAGGAGACAAAGACTTCGCCAAGCACTGCTCAGTCTCGCGCTCAATTGGCTACGAAAACATAGCACCTCTGCATTCTGGTCATCGATTGAAGCCTTCACGCTAAATCAACTGAACACGTCGATGATCTCAGGATCGATCAATGTTATCACGTGGGGTAATTTTGCTTCTGTCTACACCATGCGTATAGAACCCGAGGCCATTGCTTTCCTGCACATTCAACCTCAAAAGCATGAAGGCTGTATCGGATTGGTGGCTGTCAAGATGGACTGCACGTAGCATCGAGGAAAAGACGATCCAAGTCAAGTATCGGCTTTGGGTATGAAGTCGGTCTCTAGAATGAAGCTTCGCGATGAATTCTCGTTTCAACAAAGACAAGGATTCGGCGCTCTGGTAATCAGACAAGAAAAGGTGCTCAGGCGTCAGAGTCTGAGCTGTGAGAATATATCAAAGCCTTTGGAGCGCCCATGGTTCATCAATATTGGATGTTGATTTGAACATGGTAAGTAAAGGCAATTTGGATGGAAGTCAGCGTGCATTGGTCAATGCTTTACCTGCCAGCTGTGTTACTCTATACTTTAGGACACCTTGAGGAGAATTATTTGCGTCGTTATCCCCTTGGTGCGATCTTCGAGTATGTTCCCAGTAATTCCAAGTATCGTTCAGTCCGCGCCCCGAGATTGACGCCCTTGAACGCCACCACAAGAACGCACCACAACATGAACCGCTCCAATTCTGAATACTAAATACGGCTCAATGGTATGAAAGCTGACGAGCCTCAAATCTTGATCACTATCTGTACAGAGGTGCGTTCCACCAACCAAACGCTTTCCGCTGGTGGTCACTTCTAACTTTCATAGTATGGTCTCTAACTAGGTCATGGTCAAGATTATGAATGATTTTTGGGGTCCCTCCTGCTCTTCTTGTCCTTTCCTGTTATGTAAGACATTGTTTGTTGAGCGCAAGTCAAACGTTCGAGATTGACAATGCTTTTGCGCTCAATCAAAAATTGATTCCATATAGTTATAGTGCTCTTTGTTGATTGCGCAAATTGTTCAGTTCAAGCCTGACCGGAGGCGCAGAAAAAAATGTAAGTAATTGTGGGCTCATCTCAATTGATACTGAGAAAAAGCGTGTTGAACATTGTAGAGCTTGCCCCCGTCGCAACAGGATTTCTGCACAGTTGATACTGTGCATCGATTGTAAAAAAAAATGTTTGCCCACGTGTCGTACACCGTTGTCGCATTGTATTGTACAAAGGTAACACCTCCCAGACCCCAGGATATCAAAATTGGGTCGATGCCGATAGCTGTCTGATCCCATGCCGGACTCCAGCTATTTGCCTCCGCAAGATTGCGCGTGCTTGGGCTGTGATAATCATGAATGAGATCAGCAAGATCGTATTCAATCAACAGCATTCATACGCAAAGACGCCTAAAAAGGGTCGTGCAGGATATTGTCCCAAGCAGTCGTCAAGCCAATGGAGGCAGCTTACCGCGTGGATCGTTGGTATTGCTGCTAAACAGGTATGTAGCTGCTCTATTGACGTACGTGTCGTCGTTTACTTCCCCGGGTACATTGACGCTGGCGGTACGTCCTGCGGACGATATTGCCCTGAGAATGTTAGGGCAAGCCTGTGCTGGTGCTGCATCAATGCCAGGATGCATGATTACATAGTAAGCACAGTACACAAAAATCAGTGGGAAGAGAACGAAATGGGATAAGGCCGGTTGCCCGCTGAACATCTTTTTACGTCTTGAAGGTGGCATAAATACGGGATATCTTTCGATTTTGCGATCTCTCCCTGGTGTGAAAGAGCAGTGCTTGTATCTGATGAGATCACCAGCATGCCGTTTGATTGTTCGAACTTTGTGTCGCACCTCATAGTACTCGAGGATCACTGGAGACAAGGTCGGTATTTTGTAATGATCCGTTTGAAAAGACCCGACCATTGAAGCACCACTGGACAGCGGCACCCAGTAGGCCAAGGCTTCAGACCAACCCTTTGTCAGTGTCGGGCGAGAAAGGCCCTGTCCCACGAAACAAGACAGGCTAAATCAAAAGCAAGCGAGGTTATGCTCGCAGCGCTCGGCCATGAAGTAGTGACTGATGATGCGATAGATAGAATAAGCCAATGACATACTTCGTTGAGCGTCTAGGTCCCTTACTTTTTTTGAAATCGCGATGAAGCTTGTAAAGAAGATTGCGCCAGGAGTGGACTTAGAATTTTCATGATCAACGGAGCCAATAACCTCTACATAGCTCTACTTGATAAAGGCTTCCTAGACTCCGGGTGTTCACCAAGCATACCTGGCCGAGGCTGGGAATCGAAGCTCAAAAGTGCCTCATGCGGCACACCAGCGTATGATTCAACACCACCCACCAAGTATTTCTTACTCGCACAGCCTCACAGTCCCCCATGACATCTCGCTATGTCTAAGCTGCGCACATGAAGAGATACTTTAATTAGTGTATAGGTCAATTGCTACCGATCTCGAAATTCTGCTAAAGCCCGGCCTGTCTCTCGAAGTCTCGCGAGCAGCCGAACCCGTGACTGGATAGTCTCATTCTCGTAGATATCATCGATAGTAATGTCAGGCGCTTGTGGCAGAAGGCGCGTAGTCAAATTCGCCGCGCTGAGAAAGTCGCCACCAGCCTCGAAGAACGACTGTTGCAGGCGATAATTACCACTAGTCGAGAGTGTCTTTTCTGACAGCGCTTCTTCCCATGCGCTGGTGACGAAAGCAAACAACCCAGACTCGAGATCTGAATCTATCTTAGAGTCAGGCGAAGCCTCTTCACGGGGCTTGTCTCTCAATTGTAAGGGCACAGGTAACAGTGGTGTGTGGTCTTGGGCAGGCTTTTCAATGACTCCGTACATGTTCTCCCAGTAGCTCTCAAGGATCTTGCATGCAGTATCGAGCGGCACTCCTGCAGTCTCGGGCGAGACGCGTGAACCAGCGTAATGATACTCAATTTAAGCATCCCTTTCTCCAGTGGTCGAGAGAAAAGTTAAACGTCTACAAGATCTTTTTCGGCACCACTGCTCGATATGCTGTACGTTGAGTCCCCAAGCTTAACGTGCTGATCCACTTGGTTCTGATGCTGCACACATGAACCGTAATATTTCCCTGGCGCCCACGACGTGCACTGTTTTGCAAGACTTCTGAAGCCGAGAGACTCGTACGGTAGATTGGCAACCTGTTGTTCTCGAATGCACCGCAGGACGTCTGCGAAGGTCCAGTGGTCTTGCATGGTCACTCGTACGGGGATTATATTGATACACGGTCCCATTATCTGCTCAATTCTACGAAGATTCTCGTTACGCCCGCCAGTGAGGTTACCAAACACAAAAACATTCGATCCCGATCTTTGGGTCAGGGTCAACGCCCATGTGGCTTTCAAGACAGTCGCAACAGTGGAGTCAGGGAATGATTTGCTAGCGAGTGTTTTTATTCGCGCACTCGTTGACGCCATCGTAGCAGGTCTCGGCGCTGACTTCGAGCTTGACACTGAGATTCGTGTCATCGTGGAGCTGGTCAGAAAGCCTCGCCAGTGCGATAAGGCCGCTTTCTTCTGAGGGAGGTGAATCGTCTGAGCGATATAGCTTCGGAAGCCTGTAGTAGAACTGAGCTGAGCGCCTTCATAGGCAGCGCTCTGGTCATCCCAGAAGCGTGGTATGCAGAGTCCCTCGTACTGGGCGTGAGTGAAACGAAGAATGATACGATGTTGCTGAGTCCCATTCTTGCATACCAGTGCCATCCGAGCGAACGGTTTTCCTGGCGCGGGTGGCTCACAGAGTGAGTCATCTTCTAGCGTAGAGCAGCAAGTGTCTATGTCTTCGTCGGTGTGGTGGATGCTCAAAAGGTTGTTGAGACTACGATGAACGACTTGATAGAATTTGCCATTGAAGAGGACCAAGGTCGTTTGCAAAATCTCATTAGCCTGTATTGACTGCGCCCACGCCGCTTCAAGTCTCTCAAAATCCAATTGTCCGTCACGTTCCCGGGTAAGATAATTATGGGTCCAGCGAGATCGAGTCAGGACGCTAGCGACACTGCGAGCTTGGAAGTTGGTCACGGGTACTGCTTCGAGGACACTGTTAGGAGGAATAAGCGCATTATAGAATGAGGGTGAATAGTATAGTGCCTGCGTATATGGATATAGCGTTGAATAGGGAGGCGCTATTAGAGGTAGAGAAGAAGTATTAGAGTAAGATAACGCCGACAGGGAGATTAGGGAGACCGGACGAGCTGAATGGGTTGGTGGTGATTTTGGCGAGTAAGGCGAGTGGGTTTGTTACTGGGGCGAATATTTTGGCTGATGTGAGTGACACAATCTTCCTCACGATGTCTTGATGGCCAGAAATTGACGGTGTGAATAGGGGGGGTACGCTGTCTACTAATGGTAATGGTATGATCCAGTCACAATGTTTGGGCAGTCAGATTATCCTGCGTCTATGGCTTTAGTCCCATCACGAGATCTAATGGGGCACTGGAATGCCGTCAGAGCGTGGAAGACAGATCTACCATCTTCAAATAAAATTTTGCTGAATTCCTCTTAGTCTAAGGAAGGGACCTCACGACCATGAATTCTGTTCAGCTATCTGAGAGTTTTCAATAGCGAGCAACTTTCTTGTTGCACCCTCACGAGGAGCTTTGGCTAGGATCTCGCAGAAACCGCGTCTGTTTTCCGATATCGCGAATCCCATCAATTGAGTGCAAACGTAATGTGCCTCAGCTCTTTTTACCGATGTTCGCTAGCACCTATGTGAGATCTACCTAATTCTAGCAACAATTTCGCTGCAACATCGTTGATACGGAGAAAAGACTTGAGAGAAGAATGTGAGCTATCAGTGGTCATTGGAATCTTGAACCCTCGGTGGACTTTGAGGAATTACTCATCGATCTCATCCCTAACCGCTCGAACATCACCACCTTGAAAAATACAGTTTCCCTATTCTCCTGTTAGCGCCTCGACTTTGATCTGGAACGACTCTGTTGGCACTACTCACCATCCTGACTCAACCCATAGTGTGCCGTTTTCAGGTTCAAAGCAGTTATGTATATTGCTATCGAGTCTGTTACACCCATCAGTCAGTCACTCACAGAGTAATTTCAACAGAAATGTTAGGCAGGAGAGAATACCCACCGGCATTGTAAGGATCTGGATTAGCCGTACACGCCTGCCAACCCACAGCCGCTGACTCTGAGGGCGTGTTCTGGCCTCCATTAAGCACAGCCGGAACCTGTAAGAGCTGCACGAGGAGAGCAAAGTCGAGTAAACGGAAACTGTCAATATTCATGGGCTCTATGAGCTGGTCATCCCAAGTATGGATCATTATCTGTAAGGTGAGATCAATATTTTCGGCCCAAGCCTGACCCGAGGTGCAGATGACGATGTAGGACAGCGAGGCGCCAACGGGCACGGTCACGGTGAAAGTGGTGAGCATGGTCTGGCTGCCACCTTGTTCGACTGAGTTCTTGCACGATTGGTATTGCTCGTTAATAGGAATGAAGATGTTGGCCCAGGAGTCGTACAGGAGTGTTGCGGAGTAGGGTTCGAGATGGTCAAGGCCCCAGACGTACATGATGGGATCGACACCTATCGCGGCTAGGTCGCGCGTCTCACGCCAGTAGATAGCAGTCGCAAGTCTCTCCCCTCGTGCTGATGAGACGAATATGTCAGCCATTTGAAAATGCTTGTAAGCGGGGCTCTTGCCCTGCAATTGAGTCTTGAGGTCCGCTGGATGGCATTCAAGCAATCAGTGAAGAGTCCGAGGCAGCTTACCCAACGGCTCTGCGCTATTGTTTGCGAACAACCATCCCGCTGTCTGGCTCATAAGCTCGTCGTCAGGCCAGCCATCACCATAGCCAGCGACCGTGAGGCCTAGATTGCTGGCGGATCCGAGAGCAGTACTTTTCCCAGCTGCTGGCGCGGCATCTATCGTGGGATGTATAATGATGCAAGAAGTTCGAAGCGTGAGGAGCAAAAAGGACACAAAGTAACAAGTAGCCATCTTTCTGTTGGATATTATAGATTTTACGTGGGACTGTGACCAGTTTCGGCTTGCCCTACTCACACAAGTCCAATTTGGGGATCAGGTAGCTTGATGGCGAAGCTCATTATAAGAAACGCATTCCAAAGGCTTACATACCAGATCTAATGCCTTCAGCAAGTGGAGCGAACGCTTCATGGAGTACCCTTGTGGTGTGGAAGTTGTCGATAATTCCAACATTCAGGCAGAGTACGGGTTAGCCACAATCTAGCAAAGACGAAACCACCGACTCCTCGCTCCTATATACTGACTGAAAACGCGGTGCATTCAACAGCCTATCGCTGCAATTGCTCCATCTTCGAAGCAAACTGACAAACATGGTCTGCGAAAGTTTCAATGTTGGAATCATTTGGTGATTAACGTCGATTCAATACTTGCGCTAGTACTGCTAAGTAGAAAGTGGCTTGTAGTTGGAACTTTGTATACCCGTATACAGCGTAGCTTCGGGCGTTTCTATACCTGCCTCGAGGATGTAATCTTGAGACTACCTTATCGAGCTTATGCCTCTAGTATTTGGAGATTACCAACATAGAACTAAACCCTGAGTAGAAGTTGGCTCGTAGTCTATACCCTATTCAGTATATACATTGTACTTTCAGGCGATTCAATGATTACCTTCAAGAGTGAATCTTGAAACGACCCTACGCATTGATGGAGTACCGTATAATTAAGCGCCTGTTCTGCCCTACTATAACCATGAAGTGGTAACAGGAATGACACCAGGTGCTCCATAATGAAGCTACCTCCCGGCCTTAGGGAGCACCTCATTGATTCCTTCGAATTCAAACTATGCGCATTGAAATATTCACGACAATGAATACACTTAATGACGGAGAAGTATGGACATTCTCCTTGTAGAGGCTCTGAAGGCGGCACTGGTCAAAAACTTCACAAACAGCTTGAGTCGCTCCACAGCTGTGAGCTTATTGCGCAATCGCTCGTACGTTGTTCTCAAGGCTCCTTTAAAGGCAAGGATGTATGCTTCTCGAGGTTTGGGTAGTCAATGACCAAGGTAAGAGAACACGCCTCGTCGGCTAAAAAAGACCTGGTTGACTGCTTCCTAAAACGTCCTGTCGTTGAAATTGTTCTACGGCGAGTTTTTAGTGTGCGGCTATCCCGCCTTGGCGTGCGCCCTCTGGTTTTGTAACCTACTGTACCGTACGAGCCTGCTCGAGCTACCCTACCAGCACAGCCCTCGACCGGCAGTTTCATGTACATGCTGCTTGGTTAATGCGCACGATTACAACACCTATACCGTGCCACTGAAACAAAGGCTTCGTGGGAAACGAGGCAGAAAGGGGCCTTGTTTGCACTATCAAAGTTATGTTCCCCATATTGCGGAGAGCCAATTGCGGAGAGCCAATTGCGAGTTGGTAGGTGTTGCAACAAATGTGCGCTCATGCTTCGAGACTACGAGACTAGAGCGGACGAAGCCCAAGTCATGACAGCCGTTTCGTGCTGGGTATTGCATGAAAGGGCTCCTATGTATATCAGGACCTCCTCGCAGAATGGTCCTGGAATTCTGTTAACGATTGGTCTCTCGTCTGCTGGCTTCGTTATCGTCAACAGACTCCCCAGCGCAGCTTATGACGTGGGTGCACAATGTCCCGAAATCATCCAATGACTATTCCATTGATCTTGGCTTCACTTATATCTCTCGTCCTTGGAGGAACGATCGTTCTAGGACCAGATGCCGCTACAGCTGCACAGGTTGGCCCACAGCTGTCATATACCCCGTACATGAGCTGACTAAGAGAAGACTGGAGGTGCCTCATTGCCAACAGACAGTGGCTCCATCCGAATTTCTGTGAACGACGCCCAAGACATCGATATCGATCTTCCAATCATTGTCACTAACGAGATATTGTACGCCATTAACGAGACGGCAGATATAGGAGACCGGGCAACGCAGATCGAAGAGATACTCATCAACCATAACTACGACGTCCAGAAGAAGGCTCTCGGCAGCGAGGCATTCGCTGGGGTCTTGATCGGCTACATCGCGCTCCTACTCGCTAAACCGCAGAACAACCTCGTTCCTGCACATTTGTACCTCCCTCATGGTGGCACCAGCGACGAGGTCGAGGCAGATGCGACTAGCCCAGGACCAATACCAACAGTCGCTGTTTTTCAGACTGATGCGAATGACCCGAATAGCCTTGTCACAGTAGCGTTGGTCGATTTGCCCGAAAGCACTGCGTCGGCTGCTCCTTGTCCCCCAGGTCCAGTAAGGGATGTTCTTCTTAAACCTATCGATATAGACTTTGACATATCTTCAGATCGAATGCTCCGAGACGAGGTGCAAGGGTACCAACTTCCCAGAATGTTTGTGTCAGGCGGTCAGTCCACCATGCCTTGTCTGCTTTCCAATAACTTTCGCTGACATCTCTTCAGGATGGATACAAAGGGTGTCAATGTGGGCCCGTGTTGACGTATGAATATGGTAGCTACTATCTTCGGTCCCTCATGCTTGACTGATGGCGTCTGACAATCTGACGGGCTTCACCTATGATGCCTCACTATACAGTTCCAACACGGCCATATGGTCTTCGGACAGCGCCATGGCCGCAACTATGGTCACAGCCAGTGACACGTTACTACTTCCAACTTGCATGTAAGCTTCTTCCACTGCTTCATCTTCAAACCATCATTTCGCTAAAATGCAATCCAGATCGACAACCTCGGGGTACGGCTGTAATACAGACCACTGCCTCTGCGGTCCCAACCCCACCGTCGTTGCCCCCCTGCGCACAACCGTCGTTTCCGGAACGACGACTTCAGACTGCTCCTATGCGACACCGCCCACAACAGACAACTGCCCAGGCGCAGCAGTAACGCCCACAACAGCAGTAACGCCCACAGCAGCAGCGCCCCTCACTGCAGCGTCGCCTATGACAATGCAGCCAGTAGTATGCAACCCAGGCAATCAAAAAACATACAGTAGCTGTTGGCACGACAACAGCGCTTCCGTCGTCAACGAGACTGCAAACGAGCTGGTAACGAAGCAATTGCCAAATGGCAACATGACGGCTTCTTCTGCGAATATAACGCAAGTGAGAAGTGACACCGGAAACCACAACTATCTAGCGAACATTGCCTGGATCCCTGGATGCACCGCATATCATTCACAAGACCCTGGCAACCCTAGTGGTCTTGCGAATGATGTACGATCCACGTATAATATCATTTGGTGGAATTTCAATAATTGCAAGTCTCTCTTTCCTCAACCTTCTTTCGATCGTGTTTGACTGTGGGCGACTTACTAACTGGTGTAGGTCCTGCAAATTCTGGACTCGGTGGATATACTGATTTTGGCTGTCTGCGCCTTGGGCTGTTTCCAAACAATGTAGCGGGTGTGGCCTCATCACCTCCAAGGGCGAGCTTGTTCTGGAACGTTGAGCCTAATATCTGCGGCTAAGATGAAATGCGTTGAGGAGCGGACCAGAAAGAGCGAGGTGAGTAGCTGTCTTAGATATTGCGAGTTGACCGTGCGGAGGGTCCATAGGAGTTCTAACACAAAACGTAGTAAGGTAGTTTTGGTCTTAAGGAGTCACATTCTCGATTTGGCAGTCTTATTTTTTCGCGACTAAATCATTCGTATACAGTGTAATATACCAACTTAAAGGACAAGCTAAATATTAACGGGAAGTCTTTTACCCCCTACCTAGGATCTCAGCGAGATACTATCTCGCTTAGCTCCGCGAACGCTAATTTTTAGGCGAGATATTACCTTAAACCTTTAGGTACCGGTATCTCGGGTTATCTTATCTCGAATTCCTTAACTTTCTATAAATAAATTATAGAGCTTAAGAAGAGTTATTA
>JASZXT010000111.1:1075-54402 GCA_035521555.1 Lecanoromycetidae sp. Uapishka_2
CCCCTCGGGAGAGCAATGTGTGACTGTCGAAGACGTCAATAACCCTAGTTCACAGAGTCTTGCGTGCGTCTTCTAAGCCTCATGTCATGATTATACGGGGTTGAGCGGTGGATGAAGTCTTGTGCTTAGGGACTCATGTACGATCTGCCATGATATGAGTGGGAGGGCAAGGTTGGGTATTTATAACATAGCCTCATGCCTTTCTTCTTTGACAGCTCAGCGCATCGGCCTGGTTGTAGGAGGGTTGAGGTATAGTAGTTATAAGACGAGCCTGATACATTGCGAGTTGCTCCTGTGATTCTCAGCACTGCCTCTGGTTCGCAGTCACTGATCACCTTTGCTCAATATGCGCTCCTGAATATAATTTCATGAAAAAGGAACCTCTCGCCGCCGGCACCCTTGCCGCCCAATGCTGCTTCTTGCTCTGTAAGGGGAGACTTGCATTGCACAGATACTACTTATGTGCAGAAACCAGCTCAAGTACTCAATATACCGGGATCCATGTTCTTCAATAGACTGAGGTAGACTGGGATAGATTGGGCATACTTTGACGGTCATTTCATTCCGCACCTGTATCAACCCCTCTGTGCGGTAAGCTTAGGGTCTTTATTTACATCTTAGCCCTTGCTCCCATTCGAGACGTCATACCACTCCTCTTTCACTGCAGCGCTACCCTTGTCCCACTAACACTGCGCACTCACAGACCCATACGGAAGATTGTCATGGCATGTGTTATCCGTAATTCTCACGCTCGATCCCTCGCAATTCGTGCCGCTCCAAGTGGCTATGAAGCACGAACTTTAGAAAATCGTCAGCACCAAAGTCTCAATGCCCGGGAAAAGGATATAACAGTGACGAATCCTGAATCTTACCTTCCTCCTTGCACCTGGATGGAATCCGTGGCACTGTTTACGGGCACGCACTTGTAGTTGTCCCCGCCCCCGCTATTCGTGAAACTTTGTAGAGCGCCGTTGCAGGCGCTTCCGCTCCACATGGAGATGCTGGGGTAGTCGGCGGTGCCTTGTCTGGCTTCTAGTAGCGGGTTTTTGATTGGGGCTGGCGGGGCTGGAGTTGCGAGGGTGATGGCGTAGAGGAGGGTGAGGGTAGTTATGGTGGCGAATTTTGAGGTGAGAAAAAGCATGGTGATTTGGGTTGGTTGATGGATTGCTGATTAGGGGTTGACTTTTTTGTTTCTCGGATTGTATGTAATTGAAGAAGAAGAAGGGGGTTGGTTGCTTACAGAGACAGCATCTAGAGGGGCAAGAATAGGAAATTTATATATGATGATATGTCTTACTTTCTTAGATCAAGATCTGAAACCATGAGCTGCCACTGACTTCAAGTCTTCCTCATCTGTCCTACTCTCGCTTCTTTTTGTTCTTCACTTGCATGAACTCAGAAAACATCGACAATGTTGGCCCTCGCATCTAATCAAAACCATTCCACAAAAGAACTGAGACAAACGGCCGTAAGTACCGCCAAAATTACATACCGTAAAAGTACAATTGGGGGCCAAGACATTGGAAAGAAGGAGGGAGGAAAAAGAGATTGTGAGATACAGGATGCGTACGCGTTCGCTCTCGATGCTGCGGAACATTAAAAACAAGGACTTGTATGTATGTTTCAGGTGTGGCGGGAAGTAGAATTTTGTAGGGTTCTTCAGTGACCAAATGCGGAATTGAAGCTACTACGGTTGATTGGTTTGTTGGTTGTCTCAAAGACCAACATCATGCTCGTTTAGATCTTGATGAGGGCTTGTGCTAAGCCGTATTGGGGCCCCAAAGCCTTACCTTAACGCGCTGACGCGTGGCAAGATACAGCGCTAGCGCTTAGGCATCTCTTCGATCTCTGCACTATAGTCACCCTTAATCTATGCACATATTTGGCAATGGTATAGCGAACGGAGGGTTATTGTGGGAAAGCTTGCCTCTATCCTGTAGAATGCCATGCTAAGATAGGTGAACGCCAGATCCTCTATCGTGAGCGCGCCTGCCCTAGAATATAGTATGCAACCTGTCCGCGCGCTATGCTAATACAAATGCTGGCATGATGCCTGGTCTGCTGTCTATAACCATGCTTCTTACCCCTATCGTACAATGTTTCCAAATCAATCCACATCGCTTGGTGATTGATTGGGGCGGAGAGGATCAAAGACCGGTCGCGCTGGGGGTACGTTGCTCTTTGTATTTTGGACAACTTTTGTAGCAATCCGATTGAAGTACTGTATGACAAGGGCTTCGGTGTAGTAGCTGTGCTGCGCCGAGTGGTCCGAGACCAGGTTATGACTAAGTTCAATGGTCAGTATTCTGTCGGAAGACAATCGTTCGGCGGACTTACGCCAGCTCGTGTGCCATAACCACACTCCAATACACAATAGCATCAGCTTTGTTGTCTTGCTGCGCGTGCGGGAGATGCAAGTTCTCGAAGTACCGGTAGTTGAAGAAAAGGGCCTTGTCCTTATTGAAGGCAATAGTGCTTCCTGAGGCATCGTAGAAGAGGTGTACCGAATTACGTTTGAGAGAAAACACATCCGCACAATCCAAAATAATTCCAGCAAACAACTTAAGGGCAGAAGCATTTTCGGCCAGAAATTTGGCAGCTGGCATTCCATTCGCTGCAACAGTGTTGTCCAGAAAGACTCGAACGCCAGATGTCTCACCAATATATGAGATGTCGTTTCCTGGTTTGGAGTCGCAGTAGGTCGCAATCTCTTTGACGTCGTTGACAGAGAGTTGGTCCGTCACACTTGTGGAATTGTGGGGGCGGGATGCTTGGATTGCGTTGACAAGATTTTGCTGGAGTTGGTGGGGTGCGGTCGCGGATTCTGGCTGAGGGGTTTTGGTTATCTCTTTTTGTCGTTCGCTTTGAGAGTACGGTGGCGGTGCGTCTTCTTGAGGACCCTCGATGCCTCTGGTCCTATCAGGTATGGCAATTTGGCGTGATTGACGCCTGTCTTTGTCGAACCCAAATTGCCTCCCAATGCCCGAGAGAAAACCGCGAGGTTTGGGTCTCGTCAATTCCTCTCCGACCCCTGGAGACTGCTCGTGTTGGCGGCGCTCTGGCGAGTCTGGGAAGACTCCTGGCATCAAAGCTTGCTTCTGTGCCTTAGCAGCGTTCTGGGCTTGATTGTGTTTCCAGGCGGCTTCGCGTTCCGCCATCTGGCGCTGCTCTTCAACCAATTGTTGCTTCCGAGCTTCTTCGGCAATTTGCGCTTCTGTCGCTTTCTGGTTCAGCAGACGCGCCACATTGTATCCTCTTGACCGCAATTTAGGTAGACTAGATTCTAGAATCATCTCTAGCATGAATACCGATTGTGGTTTCGACCGTTGGAGTAGCACTGGCACTAAAGCCTGGCTGACCTCAAGCATGTCGTAACCGTTTGCCGTGATATAGAGAATCGGCTTCTCATTGTGCATAACCGCGCTTCTCTTTTCCGTGTGGCTGAGATTGTAGCCTTGCAAGGACTTTCTAAGTGTGATGGATCGTACACACTTGACCCTAAGATTCTGTTCTACCCATTTGGCATTGTGCTTGATCGAATCCGGTGAGTGGTCGTGTAAGAAAAGGCGAACTCTCTCGTAAAGCAGCTGTTGCAACTTTTCGGCCACTGTCTCATCCTTTGCAACCATACCAATAGATTGATGTTCCTCGAGGAGGCTAGAAACTTCGGGGGCGCCCAGGCTATGATATAAGTCCTCGAGACTCTCCTCCATCGGCGCGGCTAAAAGCTGTGTCTTGAACTGGCTGTACGTGATGAAGTCGTCCACAATGACGACTTGGCCGGCATTCGCAAGCTCCCAAGACTTGATTCCGGAGTCGTCCTCCTCTTCATGATCCACCTTGCTCGATCTGGAGCTGATTTCTCTATATGCTAGCAAGCATTTGGCATTCTTCATATCTTTGATAAGAGTCTTGTCTTTCTTCAACGTGCGCCATGACGCGGCAACGCTTCGTAATAGCTCTAGGTATCTAGTATCACCAAGTACTGAAAATATTCTTGCCGGTTCACGAACCAACAGTCTTGTCAATTCAATTGTACTTGGCTCATGTTTAGACCCAATCCTCAAGAGAAACGTGTTTGCCTCTTGGCCAAAATCTACGTAGTCAAAAATGTCTGCGTATTTATCGCTATCACCAAGAAAACATATTCGAGCAGGTATATGTACGAGACCCTCAGCTTTCTCGGACTTGGAGTCAACAAGATTCTTTGATTTGGACGCAACAGGAACGATGGCTGCTGCGCCAAGGAACTCCGCGTGCTGATCGTTGATATCCGAAAGACGGCTTGCGAAGTATGCGAAAACCTCACGCGCGTTGCGCTTCGATTGCGGAGGACTTTTGATCATTCGATTGACGCACTCCACCATGGGTGGATCAGGCTTCACACCAAACTTCAGGGCATGCATCCGTAGATCCTTTCGCAAGATGTCGAAACCCATAATGGCAGCTCGCTCGTTCGAAAAGCAGTTACTAGGCGTCGCTGCCTTCTTTTCTTCCCCTTGTACAGGGAGGTATGGTAGTGTGATGCTTGAATGATCAAACTGCGCGTAACCTTGGGTTTGGTGATAATCGATGAAATACTTCAGAGCTTGATCCCGCAAGCCATTGTCTTGATTGGTCGCAGCAGTTGACATTATCTTGATGAGATCAATATAGCTCGGCGCTGCACGAAGTCCAAGGTATGTCAAGAAACGGCCTTCAGCTGACTGGGGTCGGTACATGCCCGGCCACTGCATAGTGCGAAGTTTCAACCGTCTTAATGCCTGCTCAGGCACGAAAAGCTCGGACACTAGATAGCGTTCACTAGTAGGATTAAGAACCTCTGTTTCTGCTGGGCAAATCTTCATCTTCCTCAATCGATCGATATCTGCCATAGGAATATCTTCACGCACTGATGCCAAGTACTTGATGAGGTCAACGTGGCTCCATTTTTGGGAAGAAGCTGGAATTTGTGTTTTGGAAGGAGAAGACTCCATCAATCGCTCAAACACGACCCCAATATCCACAGTCTTTCGTACCCCAAGCGCGTTCAAAAACTTTTCCTTCACACTGGACATACCAGCAATAACCGGTAAATCATCGAAGAGTTTGACAGTAGGGAAGTAAGCCTCTGCAGGCCTCCTCATCCCCATCTTGGTGGGGATGATAGTTCGAGTAGCCAACAATTCGAGAACCGTTTTTTTAGATGATGGGCTCAATCCCTCCCACTGCTTTGAGACAATCGGTAGAACAGCACCAGCGAAGTCGGGTCGCGCAGTGATGTCTTGATCTGCTGAAAGGTCACCGCGACCACCAACATTCTCTACAAGCCACCGAACCCATGGAACCAGTTGCAGGTCTTCCAAGCCCAAGAGCTCCAAGTCAGCTCTGGCCATCTTCTTTGTGAACTTGAAAGGCAATGTGGTGGGCGGTATGGGCATGTCTGGGGGTATCCTGGAGGGATTAAGGAAGTTCTTCATGTCCCCAAGCACAATGACCCTCTCACTTCCGTCTTCGTCATCATTTGCCACAGTCACATTAAGCAAAGCTCTGATCATGATCCCATCGATCTCACTAATACGCGCTTTGTGACCCAGCCACTCCAGAAACTGTTGAAGTTGAGCTCCATTCAAAGCTTTCCCTTCCAACTCAGACTTGATGTCGGATATTGTTATTTCGGTTACTACGCCGTAGTCAATCATTTTCTTGACAATGCCCACACCTGCCAAAGCTTCTGGAAGTGTGGGAATGCCTTCCACGAAGCCTAGCTCTTCCGGTGTCAGACGTACTTTAGATGAAGGCAGCACTCCTTGAGTTGACAATGTGGCTATCGTTGTTTTTTGGTTGCAGGTCCAGAAAGCTTCCTCCATCAGCATTCCAACCTCGAAAGATGGTGTAGATTCGCTCCAGGTGTAGGTATTATGGAGGAAGAGAGCTTCGGGAAGCACAGCAGCGATGTCTTCTTTGGCGATGCGGTTTCTTTCGGCGGATTCAATACTTCTTAAGAGCTTGTTTCTCAACAATTCCATCTCATGGTGCCAAGAAACCCGAGCTGTTATGCCAGCTACACGTAGAAGCTCAACGTTCCACACTCTGACGTATCGATTATTCAAATCGATAGATTCCCGCTCAACGGTAGGAATTACAGATGGTGTACTGATATGGATGTTGAAGCCGGTGGTTTGGTTTGTTGTAAAACCGATGAAAATCCTTCCCTTGCCATTTTCAGGAACGAAAGTCCCAAAGATCTTGGGTATTGTAGAAGCCTTGTTGGCGTCGGAAGCCGAGGCTACTTGTTCGTCATATGATGTGCTGAGCAGGGAAACGGTAGTCCATTTAGGTGGAGGCTTCTTTGTCGCTCTTTCGAGCTCCGAAGCAAAATTTGGATTTACACTAGTCTTTACAGTGGCTTTGTTGACATGAATGAACACTGTGGCAACAGTCTCCCCCATCAAGTCCTCCTCCAGGGTGTCTTGAATCTGCTTCTCCTCCTTAGCAGCCCGCTCTAGTGCTGCGTTGTTGTTGGCGCCTGGGGCCAGTCGGGAAAAGAATCCTCGTAGCGATTGGGAGGAATGGGCGCCTTTGATAGTCGACCCTGATCCAGCGTCCTTGACCATATTATGGACTAATTTCGGTTTCCATTCTACCGCCTTGAGCCATGTGGCATCTAATTGTGCGGCCTCTTTGGTAACACCTGTCACCTTCATCAAGCCCTCACGAGTCTTCGTCTCGACTTCTTTCTGTATTTCAAGATCTATATTTGGTGCAATCTTCTTGTTCAGGGTACTTATTTTGGTGTCGTCGAGAAAAAGCTCTATTCCCTCGAGCCCGACAAATGTTAGGCTGCTTGCAAGGAATTGACATAAAGACAGGAGGGATGGGACGGGCGTTGTATGGCTTCGCATGGGCAGCACAAATGTAGTGTTGGTAGACTGTCCATTAGGCAAAGCCAGTCTCTTCGTGAACAACGCATCTTTTTGCCAATAGAAAGCCAAAGCCTCCTTTCCAGATGAGACGAACGGCTCCTCGCAGTCAGCGAAGACGCTGTAGAACCCGACACCAAACGCCCCAATCTTGGTCTCGTCAGGGTTTCCCTCTGCTATCTTCTTCAGCCTATTCCAATCTGTATCTTTGAATGCCAATCCGTTGTTTTCCACTATCATAGACCTCAAGGTATGATGCATGAGGACATGTTTCAGACGAGCTGAGGGCTCTGAGCTCTGTGGCACAGGTACTGAAGGTGAAGGGAGGGTTTCGAATCTGATAGTGACTTTGGTAGCCGAGGCGTCCGCTGCATTTTGGAGGAGCTCTCGCAAAGTTGTCCACTCTCCTGAATAACGGGCAAGTACCTTGTCAATAAGAGCGCGAGTGTTGACAGTAACAGCCTCATCGTTCCCAGACCCCATTGTCTGTGCCCTGAGGGCGTCATAATCAAGCTTGGCACTCATGACGGCAGGTTGTCTAAAATGTGGAAATCATAGAAGGGCAGCACCCTCAGTAATGGATGCACGGCGCCCTAGACGCAGCCTTATTGTTCTTGTATGAAAAGAGTCAAATTTCCGCGCGAATGACAGACCACCAGCCAAAACGCCTAAAACATGCAAGGAAGATAAAGAAGCAGTGATGAGACAACCACAAGGAACAAGTGAAAGATAGGTGGCGTACCGACAGGTCCCGGTACACGTATTGTCGGTCGGACTTAACAAGATGTAGAATATATCCGATGTCTTGGCAGCCTCTAGAGCCGTCCTCGCGCTAACTTTAGGTGCCATCGTTCGGGGTGAGCCCCCTAAGAGGTACCCCTGAAACAAGCACTTGGCGAACGGGCCATTCTGGACATGATGACCTGGACTGAAGCATTCTATTTAGCTTCGGAACGTTCATTAGGAATCCGTTCGAGCTCAAGGCGCGGGCAGAAACCCCCTCTTTGATCGGTATCAGACCCAAAAACCTGCACGACACTGCTGCACTGGTACTCGAGACTACCACTACTTTGCCAATTTGAGCTTACTCCGGAGCTTCCAAAACTTTTTGGACAGCGACGAATACATGAAGACATCACGTACTGTAGGCTTCGAGTCAGGACTGTTACTCAGGAAAACGGGCTACAACGCACAAAACTGCCACGCAATATGCATGTTTTCAGTGGCACATGCCTTTCGAGCATCAAAACCAGGCTTGAAGTCCCTTGAAGATGATGTTGCTACCTTTTATGCCATTCGCTACGAGGTTGAGGCCTGTGGACGACTTGTAACGACCTCTTTATGCAACAGCTTTCCCAGTCAGGTATATCCAAACAACATGGGAACAAGAGGCTGTTATTTTCACAGCCAAGGTCAGCATGTATTGTAGATGTCATTCAGTCTTTTCGTCCCGCTACATGATACTGTAGGCCGTCTAAAGACAAGTGCTCTCGATGGCACTTCAAAATTCAAAGGTCTGCGATGTCTAGCGTTCTTAAATTGTGTGCCGTGAAAACAGATTGCTGTCCTCAATAACACGTGTCGAGTAGGATTCCTCTGAACTGTGCAGCAATTAATAATCCCATGGTAGTCGGTGAAAGCAATCATTGTGCACAGTCGAGCTCATTAAATGTATGTTCCTATAGCGAATGCCAACGGCCAATTTCCTGGTGTAAGAGAGCCAATATATTCCCCACTTGCCGGCGGGAGAACCGCCACAGTGGCTCCCCTTTTGCATCCATTGAATTAGCTTAGATTTCAGATCATCATGTTTGGTCTCTGCTCCCATTTGAGTG
This sequence comes from Lecanoromycetidae sp. Uapishka_2, assembly GCA_035521555.1. Taxonomy (NCBI): domain Eukaryota; kingdom Fungi; phylum Ascomycota; class Lecanoromycetes; species Lecanoromycetidae sp. Uapishka_2. The sequence continues at coordinate 9,813 of JASZXT010000111.1, forward strand.
CAATGCAGCGTCCACAATTTTCGCTATTGCCCACACCTTTTCTTCTTCATGCTTGCGAGCAACGATCTGGAGACCAACGGGCGCGCCATCGTAAGTGTCAGGGTCATCTTGGTATATTACATTAGCAGGGAGACAATTAAGGGTGGGGCTTGATACATACACGCCTCCCAATTCTTACGGTCGTCGTCATTCAGAGGCTGATAGTTACAGTCAAACAAATCGATCGACTTGTCAGCGTTCGTGACGGGTATGACGGCCACGCTGTAGTCCAGCAAATTGATACACTCTGTATATGCTGTATTAATGACAACATTAGCATTATTGCCATGATTATGGTGGTAATTTCGTTGACTATGAGAATGTGCATGCCACCTACATGTATGGTAGAACTTTCCGGGTATGACAGCCGCGTGAGGTGCCACTGGCATGATCACCGCATCTACCAGTTGTCCTTGATTCCATGAGCATGATAATTTCCATTGAGTAGAAAGCAGAACATACCATCGTCATTTGCGGTAGAGTTCCAGTAATCATAGTAAGCTGCACTGTATGCTTTTCCTTCGATTGTAAGATCCTGGTACTTCAGCAGAGGCATTGGGTCGCTAAGCTGGAAGCTGTCTCGTAATGGGGGCACGAGGGGTTCCCCCGAAAGGTCAAGCTGCTGATGAATGTCGTGCGCCCCGTCAGCCTTCAGGAAAGAAACCTATATGTCCAGGCTTAGTCAATGACGTGATCTCTACGGGAGACAGGCACCTACATGAATTCGTTTTGCCGTGGAGTGCGCAGGTGGCTCCCAATCGACAACCTTTAAGCAGAAACATCAGCTACGCTTAGAGAGTCTTGAGATCGGAACAGGCTATTCACTTTGTGGCCACAATTTTTGAGGAGATGGTGGAGGATGCGTAATCCTCTTGTAACTGGGGGCTGTGGTGCCACAGTACAATCGCTCCAGAAAACCCCGAATTTCAAAGGCAGTTTGTCGTTGGCAGAGCCATTTGGTGCTGCTCTCGCAAGCGTGGCATTCTCTATTTCGCCTCTCCATGGCATACTGATGACACCAGGATCTCTCATCCACGGCTTAGTCGAGAGTATGGAAGTCATCACAAGCTTTATCGCATCTATTGTCGTTCCCATGACCCCAACCGATGAGGCGTAGGTATCTTGGCCGGGATTCTGATGACGAGAGCGAATAAGCACATAAGGCCGATTACATAAGATTTAGAATTGAACCTACCGTATTGGCAACGTCTCGATAAGACAATCGATCATGGGTAGGCTTGATGGAGAAAGTTCCACAAAAGCCAGCTGGGATGCGTACGGAGCCACCTGGATGCCGTTTGAGCCTCACTATTCTGTCTTAAACCTGAGATCAACCCACCTATATCCGTGCCCAGGCCCACGGAGCTGGCTCCTAGAGCTTGAAGTGCTCCTTCCCCTATTCCAACTGTCAACACGTAATCACATAGCCTAAGAACGGATTCAGGAGATACTACATACCTCCAGAAGACCCTCCACAGGAGAGTAATTGATTTACTGGATTCAAAGTCGTACCAACGACATTGTTGATCGTCTCACCGAGCTGTAGTATATAAGTCAATGATCCCTCCATACCGAGGCGATCAGGAGCTTTGTGTGACGACCAGTGAGCTCGCAACTTACCAAAAGGGTCTGAGGCAGAGTGGTCTGTATAGATGCTTCAATATCAAAGCCACAATCACATCGCGATTAGCTTACTTTGCAGTAAAGAACAGCCCCCAATGATAAGAGCTCTTTGACTATTTGACTGTTAACCTTGTGCACTTTGGCAGGATCCTTATAACCTTCGAAAGTGTCGATCCATCCAACGTAGCCCATCGTCGTGTCGTAGCCCTTTACGTGAAATTGGTCTTTCAGACTGATGGGTAGGCCATGCAGTGGCCCCTTGACGGTTCCATGATCTTCGAAAAACCGATCTAGCTCTTGTGCGGTCTGCAATGCTGAATCAAACATGATCTCATGCAAACAATTGTTCTGTTTCACGGGCTTAGTGCCTGAATTGGGCAATGGGAACAGGAATAGCAGAAAAACAGCAAGCCATTGTGTACTCACGATTTGTTGCGCAACAGCAGCAGCTTTGCAGTATGCCTGCGTCACTTCTACAGAGGTATATCGCTGGCATTTTATTTTTTCCACTAATTGCACGCTGTTATTGTGGATGATATCCAAATCAGCATCGCTAAGGAATCTCTCAAAGAATCCACCGGTAAGCTTTCTTTGCTTCTTAGCCAGCTCAAGATCTGCTTGCTCCAGTGTCCATTCTCCTGGAATTTTTGACCTCACATCGGCCATCTTTGCCTCGGCCTTAGCTTGCCATGGTTGTTGAAAGATCTGCATTTTGTACTGAAAGTTCCTCACGCGAGCTGACGCAGGAACAACACTTCACAATAAAAGTGGCGGCGCAAATCAAGATAATCTCTATGTCTAACGGTTAAATAGGGAATAGCAAATATATATTAGAATTGTTGATGCAGAGGTCTGGTTGAATGCCGATGACGATTCCCAGAGGGGTCTTGCATGGACTCGGAATGGTGAAGGATTTCACCAGCGACGTGATTGGTTCGCCGATTTAGCCTCTGGTTCCGCGCCAATAGGTGCTTCTTGAAGACATGGATGGTTGGATCTACTCAATTGCATGGTGTTTAATATTCATCTCTCCATGGCATCTACAGTTGATTTTGTTTCCCGCTGTCCGCCTCGTTATAATACCAAATACCAAGCACTAAGGACGCTAGCAAGTCTTATTCACGCCCTTGCACCTAGTTCCCATCGCCAACCTAATCATGACAAAGTTAATTATAACAGCCCATGCTGATGAGAATAGCGATTGGAATTACAGTGCTCCATCAAAGCGACCAAGGAGCATCTCTAGGGGCTGCACGACCTCAGAATATACTGCTCTCCTCAGATCTTCATCCTCGAGGTCCTGGCTTACGGCACCAAAGGCGCAATAGATGCATCTCCTTGTCGGATTGTGTAAATCAAGGCCAGCTTCCTCGATAGCTTGTTCCTGCCACTTCTGTGCTGTATTAAAGTCCGTATACTCATTGTCTTTGCCGTCGGGGCCTTGGAATTTCTTGCGAAACGGCTGCATCTCGATCTTTTGGTTGAACCAAAGCTCAAGAATGAGGATGCCCAAAGACAGAAGAGAAGAATTGCAGGACCCCGAGATGGATTTAGTGCGTTGTGTTTCTCCTGAATTCGCATGCGTCTGCTGACGGCCTGTGTTGAAATGGGAAATCAGAAAGGGGTATTTGGTGTGTATGAAACCATCATGCCCTTGGAGAAAGTATACATCTCTTTTGCCCCATGTATCACAAAGCCATGGGCCCGTATGCAGCTGAAGCATGGAGTTAGCCAAAATGACTGCAATATCTAATCTTGTTCTCCGCGGCAAAATCTGATTTCCGCCGTCTTTGCTGCCCAAAATCTCATCGAGGCTGAGGACCCGCTGCATCTCAGAGAACGACAGTCGTGGGTTCGCAACAAGAGACACGGTGTGGCGCCGCTCTTGAGAATCTTTGAGGTATCCGAGGGGGCACTGGTGAGTTAAGCGTTTCTGCAGTGCAGAACAAAGATCCATGATCTCGGATGCATCATCGCCCACTGAAGGTGTTGTGGATCTTGCATCATCCTCCAAGAACGTTACTCTACGGCCACCCGCGTCGGATGCGTTGGAACCGTGCGAGCTGATGTTGCTGATACGCTGACTCGAAGTATCTAAAAGAGAGGGTCGACTTCCTATGTCCGTTGATTGGGATTGTCGCCTGCCGACATTGTCTGTCTGATCCACCATCTTAATCTCGGCTGCGCTCCAATTTGAAGGCTGGGAAACCAAAGTCGATGAACTTATCCCAGGTCGCTTTTCATGGCAGAAGAAGACACTGAACTTTATTTCGGAAGTATCTTCGATCTCGGGTCCGCCACTCTCGTCGGGTTTGACCCTCTTTTCCAACAACAGCTGCGTTGAATGTGCAGAGGAGTCCTCACATTGCCATGCTCGCGCTAAAGCAGTATGAAGACTCTGGGCTTGACTTCGGATCTGATGAAAGTATCTTGTAACTGGTGACTTCCGCTTCTTGCGTAATGGCTCGAGTTTCTCACTATTTCCCAGAAGCGTCTGAATCTCGGTGTTATGCTTTTCAAGTTGGCTCATGAGCTTGTCTCGCCTCTTTCTGCTGAAGGTGTACATTATGCGTTTCATCTCATACTCCATTCGAAGTCTTCCACCTCCCGAGGATTGTTCGATCCAAAGAGGCTATGGGGACTTGTCAGCATCGAATTAAGATCGCAGCTGGTCATAGCCTTTGGCGGTGCTGACCTGATCATCTGCTATCTTCAATTTCCCTTTAAGTTTCTCCAGCACCTCAAGGACATACGAAACAGTCGTTATATAGCATTCATACTCGTATTTCCCTGGTAGCCTGCGCCGCAAACTGTCGTTCAGTTCTTTGTCTGCCCAAGCTCTTCCCCCCGGATTGTCCAATAAGAGTGACATCTCGTAATCGGATGATATTATCGGCGAAAGAAGCTCCTCAATGTTCTGTCTGAAGAAGATCTTTTGCCTAACCAAAGCGTTGAGGAAAGTGGCGAACTCCCCTCTGAATCGATACCATTCTTTGATCGGCTGAAACCCATCCTGATAATGCTCTATCGCACTGATTATAAGCGGAAAAACACCGAGAATAGTTCCAGCTATCTCAATGCCGGTGAGCATTGCGGGAAGACACTCTAGCAAGAGTGGCTAAGAAGCGTGCCGGCACCTCTATTTTCGTTCAAGTCACGGAAGAGAGCTGTACACCATAATGTTCCAACATTCGGGACATAACACAATATTCAAAAAATATGCAAAGCAACGAACAAGATTCAAAGGTGGGCAGCGTATTCACCGTATGGCGCTTGGATGAATGCTCAGGTGGGAAAGATGTGCCCCGCAGACGAAAAAGGTCAACATTTCAGCCTGTCCCTCGTTTAGACGCTACGAAGCTGGCCTAGCTTGGCTGTTGTGCACGGTCGAGAAATGGTACGGAGGTAAAATGTTGGTAATACTCCGAGCGACTAAGTCCGTTGCGTATTGAATCCTGCAGCTACTCGAGTCTGACTAGACTCAAGACGGTAAAGATGTGACATGAACTGCGCCCCACTTCCCCCTACGTTCATTTAGTGAGTGTGGTCTTGCTGCAATAATTATCAAGCAGAATGAGCACCCATTTCAATTCACCATTAGATTCATGGTGGGGTTCTCATAGCTGCGGCAGATCATGGCAGAGGTAGCAGATGCGGCTAGGGGCTCACCACTGACCTAATATTCTGCTCTCAACGTGGCTATCAGTTCAAGCTTTAACTTGGTATCATTGTGGTATCAGGCGCCTATGATAGGACCTTTATAGGATGATGTCGCTGACGGAACTATCCCGACTACCTCAACATATATCAACTCATCCGCGGCATCGGCCTGCCCATGGCCAGAAGCAATCGCTGAAGAACACGTGATAGTGCCGCTTTTCTGTTTTCGATTTCATGAATGGGGAACGACAAAGGCGATACAATTGCTCAAAGCGCATTGAAGTGTTTGGAGATCTTTAAAAGGTTGCCTCACAGACAGCCGGGAGACGATGACACCCTGCAGGCATTCGACTTGCCAGAGGATGCCATAGTGGACGCACAGGCTAGGTTTAGGACCTGGATCGAGAATATAGGTGCTTTACAACGTGGAAAAGCGTCTTTAGATGACCGACTGGGACATGCAGACGTTAGAGCGGAGGTATTGAGGCTTTTAGGTCAGCTATTGCTGAGCTTGACTGACTGTCAGTTCCCACGTCTTCGAGGGATGATGAGAGGAATGTAAAAAACGAGCGCTGACTGAGCATAAAACAGTCTGGCATATCGTCTCCGGTTCTCGGTCACAGCAGACATGGACGTCTTCGAATGAGAGCGGTTCGTTAGATTTCTCGGATGATGAAGATAGCGACGAGGACGATGAGGATGATGACTTGGCGACGGAGACCTCATCGGGTGCGTCTTCTGCACCGACAACCGAGTCACACCTACTGTACCATTCGATTCTCGAGGCAATCACCAGTCTCCTCAAACTCTCCATGTTCATTCGCAGGTCGGCGCGAGGCAACAAATTCGTAAGATCGTCCGCTGCCCAAAAGTATGAGACTCAATACGACATCATACATGTCCGTGACAGATACCCATATGCCTCGGAAAACACTTTCCTTATAGAACGCCTTGGTAAAGCCAATGCTCAACGACGCCAGTGGTTATCCTACAAAAAGCGACATCGCGACAAGTTGGCCTTAGCAGTTTATCCCGAGATCGAGGACCTGAGTTCTGAGCAGATACCCTTTTCCGAAGTCGATACATCTACGGATATGCACGATCACGGTGAAGAGGAAGACTTAAGACCCTTCGCACAGGTCCCTGAGCTAGAGCCCGACTTAGCTACAACCCTCAGCTCTACTAAAGCCTCCACTTTCTACCAACGTGACGAGCGTGAAAGAGCAATATCTGAGACGGATGTGTCGGAGACCTCTTACTCAGAATCCAGATACGGCGACATCGGGCAAGAAACGAACTTGGTTCCACAACCACCGTCAGAGTCAGTCAACGAGAATCCGTTCGAATGCCCTTATTGCTTTTCGATCATTACAGTGGCCGGAAGCCACTCGTGGACGTAGGTTTTGACAATAATCTGGTGAAGTTCACAAGGTCTCGGAAGCTAAGTTCGCACTAGAAAACATGTACACTCTGATCTGGCGTCCTACGTCTGTACACAAGAGAATTGTAACCACCCGCTATTTGAGTCTCGGAAACACTGGTTTAGCCACGAATTAGAAGAGCATCGTCGGCAGTGGGTCTGTAACATTTGTGATGAGCGTTTGCCTTCCGTGCAGCTATTCGAGGAACATATGAAGGCACAGCATTCGGGAAACTTCTTAGAAAGCCAACTACCTGCACTTACCGGAAGATCTGCTAGACCTCTTCAGCGTATTAAAGCGTCGGCCTGCCCACTCTGCGACTATGAGACTATGGTGCGGCGGAAGCTGGATCTGGGGGTCGCCAATGAACCTGTCACTGTAAGCATTCAAGCTTTCCGAAATCACCTTGGACGCCATCTTGAGCAACTAGCCTTGTTCGTCTTGCCTAAGACAGAGGTGATGGAGCAGACAGACAATGATGCAAAATCAGACGTCGCAAATGAGGGCGAGGGTGTGATGTCAGGTCAAGCAGCCGACTCTGACGATAGCGAAGCAGTCGCAAGCGTTTCTGATCCAGAGCAGGTCAACACACCTTCCAACTCGGACTTGGAAGGCAACGAGTCAACGCTACAGATGGTGGTGGGTGCCGATATATCTGGTATGACTCCAAAGACAGCAGCAACAATTTTGGATGACACAAACTTGAAGAGCATCCTTGGTACCGAAGATACGACAGATGATATAGAAACGACGCCAGACCTAGCGTTTGTATGGATGCCTCCGATGGATTTTACTCCTCCCGAGGCCTACTTCGAGGTGGATGATGAAGAACTTGTTCCAAGGCGCGAGGAACCCATGTTTGGTGGCGATATATACACGCCTGGATGGGTCCGCGGATATGGAAAGCACAAAGAGGCCTTTTGTGGTCGTTGCAGCCCTGGTGTTTGGCACAATATCGAGGACTTGTCCTATGAAAATAATCTAACCTACGCTCACGGTATAGCTTCCACAGGTCTCAGCTTACCCCGTCCATCAAGTCTTCGACAAATTGATGGCAAGCCTGGAGCGTGGCAAGGGTATTGTGAAGCATGTCTTGGGTGGCGAAACCTAAAAAAGTCCTCCGCTGGGTGGAATTGGTTTAGACACTGGGTCAAAGTAAGATTTTTCCGAATCCGTCAATCTGGGGAGACAAAGCTGAAAAGTCTGATAGGAGCATGGTCCGCCGAAAACCAAAAACAGTCCCGCTTATCTACATCCTCAGAGCGCGAGCTTCAGCAGGGTCAACGCTAAAGATGTGGTTAGGCTGGTTCAAACCATCAGAACGAATGCTTTCTCCAACTTTAAATCCGTTCTGAGCCAACAGCCAAGATTAGCCTCTAGCTCGGACTATTCGGGTCGACTACCCCTACAGTACGCTGCAGAGTTGGGAGACATCGACTTCATGCAGCATTTGTTGGATATCTACGTGCAGAGTCGGACTAGACCAGACCCTGTCTCTTTTGTTAATGAAGCGTCTGCAAAAGGAGAGACTGCTCTTATGCTTGCGGTCTCGCAAGGAAACGAGGCAGCAGTGAAGTGGCTGATCGAGAATCAAGTTGATGTGAATGCAGCAGATACTAATGGATCTACTGCTTTAGATAATGCAGCTGAAGCAGGTTACGTAAGACTAGCACAGATGCTTCTCTCTCACGGTGCTAGACCAGAGAAGGCCAAAAGGTATCAGCAAACGCGACTTCGCAATGCGGCTCTAATTCAAAAACGCGCGACAAATTTCGAAACAATTCAAGGATTGCCGACTGAAACCAATCCTGTTCTTGAAGATATAACGAGCCTTTCCTCGCTTCACAAGGCCGCACTAGAAGGCAACACAGACGGAATCAAGTTGGCACTAGTCGAAGGCGTGGATCTTGAAGAACATGCAACGGATGGTCGAACACCTCTCATGCTTGCCGCATCCAGAGGCCACCGCGAGGCCATCTCGACACTCGTAGCTGCAGGGGCAAACATTGATGCCACATCCTCAAAAGGATGGACGACACTGATGAATAGCGTACGCAATAAAAACGCACCAGTCGTAGAGCTGCTCATCTCGAACGGCGCTGACGTCAATCACTTATCGCCAGACCGCTGGACAGCCCTTGCGGAAGCGGCGGCTCAGAGCCAGACGGACATCATGAAACTACTCCTTGATTGCGGTGCTGACCCAGAAACACGGTCTTCTCACGACTGGACGCCGCTAATGCATTCTGCCTACAAGGGTGATGAAGCGGCTGTCGATCTTTTGCTCAATGCCGGCGCCGACATCAATGTCACATCGCAGCATGACGAGACTGCTCTACTTCTCGCTGCGGCTGGGGGCTATGCGAGGATTGTCCGAACGCTTCTGGATGCGGGCTGTGACCCCGAGCCGCTATGGGCAAAAGACCTATATGAATCGTCGACAGGCATAAATGATAAACCCGGTGCTAAGAAAGCGGACCTAGTGGCAGGTCTGGGAATTCTCGAAGGGCCTGAGGACAGAGCGCACGCCCAAGGTTGGACGCCTTTGATGCTAGCTTGTCAGGGCGGCCATGAAGAGATCGTTCAGATGCTGCTCTATCAGGATGTTCGACTGGAAGTCAAAAGTCCACATGGGAAGACAGCTGTCGATATTGCAAAAGAGAATGGCAGAATGAAGGTTGCCAGAATGCTGGACGAAAGAGAAAGACAATCAGGGAATACTGTATAGGATAGACTCACGTCACCCACCGATCTAAGGAACACCTGAATCACGACTTTTGATTCCAATCAATCACTGGAGACATTAACAGAGCTCGAGGCTTGCCGAGAAACTTGTTCTGGTGAGATTGATATGATAAATAGCTACAAACTTGTTTTTGGCATCAGAATCCCTTTCCATTTCAATGACCTTCAGATTAGTCTGTCTAGAGACCTCAGGGTTCCGCGCCCTTCCGCCTGCACTCCGCTCATGCTCCTCTTGCCCCTCAAGCCCGATTTTACCAGGCCAGGACAAACAGCAAAAAGCTTAACGCCCTTCTCCCACAAAGTTTTCGAATCCTGCAACATCAGCTTATCCAGTGCTGTTTTACAATTTGTTGGTAAGATTATGGGGTATAGACGAGCAAGACATAGCAAGTAAAATGCGATGCTCTGGACATAGGCCTCGAATGGGCATGGTTCATGCTCGAGAGGTGCTCCAAACTCAAGATGGAATGCTCAGAAGAGGAGAGAGAGAATCGTATGCATTCTTTGTCTGCCCACACATATGCCTCTTATTTAGCCACGTTCGTGCTAAAGTATCATCTAAACGTCTGATGAAATCACTTACAGGAGTGGGAAGAGACCTAGCATATACCCGACTTGAGCCCAGGACTGAGTTGCTTCTTCGAAAGTTACTCAGATGGCAGCGATTTGAGAAAGCTACTCATCGTAGCTTGACCTACTTGATTTGATTTTCTTGGTGGCGTTCGAGAGAACAACACCTGGAACATTGGATATATGCACCCAGTCCGATATCACTAGAAGCCATTTGGTTCAGTCAAACAGTGGGTTGGGCGACAAGTCGATTCTTCCGTCATTTAATAGATTCGTCATACTCGTTGCAAGCTTGTTATCGTCGCGAGCGGCACATTGGCAGCGCTACAAATGACATTAGTATGCTCCAAAGGTCGCGCCATGAGCGAAGAGAAGCTTTCTTTTTCATGCTTGCGTACTCTCGATATCCCACCCATGTTTTCCAGAATTCTTCGAAATTTTGAGCATGCTGGCTCTGTATTCTCGATACCGTAGCGTTGAGGAATATTTGTGATTGGCGAGTATTCGATTTGCATGTAGCATCTTGGCGTCGACGACCGGCTTTTAGAATCTAATTCATACTTTCTGCCTACCTTCATCTGAGTGTCCTGGCACTATCAATGGGTAATTGCACATTTTATGACAGACACACGCGGCATCTGCAAGCAACATTCGGCGGATACAGAATTTCTGGGCTCATCCTTCCACGGCAATGGGCCTACAATGTGCTCAATTTTGTATACCTAGGGCTTGCCACTTTGGGTAATCTGCAGGGACTTCAGAGCCTGATGGTCATAGACTGTAGGTGCGCATTGGCTAATACATTGGCATAGAAAGGGCCTTCAAGTTCGATCCTGAGGTTGAGTCCAGCTGCGCTGACACCCAACAATACTCTTTACATTCTAGCTCGATGACTGCTTTGTATCACACAAACCCCATTCTTTGCGACACGTAGCCTTCTACCTTCATTGATTGATGTGATTGATAGCTATCGGCTCTCACCAGTCGCCGCAATAGCGCCTTCTTCCCTATCCTCCCTTTCTCATTTCGCAAAAATTTCCCTCCGCGTGCCCAAAAATTCCTTCAACCCTGCCTCACCGTCTGCAGAGGTATCCACAATGTCTTTGGGTAGCTTGTGTGTACTGTACTGCGGGCGATTGAAGCTGTAAGCCTCGGAACCGTCCCTGTTGACAAGACGAAATTCTGGTGTAAAAATGTCTTCTTCACTCGCGGACCCCTCATCAGTATCTTCTGCTACATCATCATCATCATCTACTTGAAGTTCATGATCCGCCTTCTCGAGGTGTCTGTTTTGTCCGTTACTGACGAGACCCTGGCCGTTCAGTGATATTCTAACAAAACCATTCTGCGCATCATCAAATAGGTCTTCTTGACTTTGTCTTTTCATGTTAAGTATTTCTAGCCATGAGAACAGTAGCGGATCTGTCCGGGGAGCCCAGGGATTGATATCGATAAGCCAAACGCGGTCATGTGGTGGTGGTATGTAAACATCAAATGCAAAACTATCATCTGGAAAACTTCGTTTGAGATTCTTGTCATAGAAGTTCTGAATCAAGCATCGAAATTTCGGGATCAGTGGAGGAAGAAATGAGTAATGTCTGAGGTCGCGTTGACACATACATAAAAGGTTGCGATCTCGAACAAAGCAGCGAAACTCGAGAGACGTGTTGAAGTTCCGCACTGTCTTACGGAGGACAAGATGATAAGGTATTGCAGAAAGAGATTTTGACTTGGATGGCATGTCTTCCAAAGGTCTGCAATCGTCGTCATTTAGGGGTTCCTGGTCGTTGTTATCTTCACTGTTGCTATCGTCCTCGCAGTCAATGAAGACTTGCTCCAAATCATGAGTGATAAAATGTGAGCTTTTGAGAAGAAGGTAGATGTCATTTGCTGTTCGACATTCCATACTGCTGCTCCCGGCAATCCAATTTCCATCTTTGGGCGCTGACCAATTCAGTTTGGGCATGACAGAGCCGTCGAGCTCGGCTATGAGAGCTTTTATTTTCGTGTGGACATCCTGCCAAAGTAGAGAAGGATCGCTCGTCATTGAGGTGTCTTCGTCGTCTTCGACAGAGGAGTCATCGTCCCAGCTGTCTTCTGCAGCGTTATCCTCGGAAGGGAGGCGAATGCCATCTGCGCGGAGGTATGAAAGAAATGGTGGGGGAAGAGGCACAAGGCGTGTCTTGGGTGTTATGTCACGGTATCTGTTGTCCTTGTCAGATGCGATCGCGAGGGTGGTAGGTAAAACGTACCTCGGGTACCATGAGTGGTATGAGCAATTAAGGATGTGGAATTTGGTAATTGGTGGGAATGGAAGTTGGGAAGGGAGTGGTGCTGGAGATGGAGATTCCTCCACTAGATCTGCATGAGCAATCGGCATGTTGCAAGGGCCTTCCCTACGATCGAAATACGTACAGAATCAAAAAAATGGGGAAAAGGACGTTTTCCAGACAAGATGACTTGCATGGGACATAGATAAGGTTGACGATCTCCCGCAGTGACAGCGCCAAGCCCGCCAGGGCTGTAAGCACTTGGCGCTGTATCCCGATTATCACTACCATTAGTCGCTCTGGTGGTATCTACTTGCATGTTACTTTCTGAGATTCAAACGCATTTTTGGGCCGTGTTCATACACGTTTTATCGAGCTGCCGAAACTATTCAATATGGCCGCGAACGTAGGCCTCTCAACGCCTCGCGGTTCTGGAACATCTGGTTATGTCCAGCGCAACCTCTCTCACATGAAACCTCGTGACAACTATGCACCATACCCAAAAGATTACGAGCAGATGAAGCACCGTCAGCGAAAGCCAGACAAAGACATCTTGGACCATGACCGGCTACGAGACATCGAGGTGAAGGTTTTTGATTTGAGGGACAAGCTTGAAGACGAGGAGTATGTTCTTTCTTCCTCCAAATTTATGAAGTAAAATACATTTTACTTGCGAATGAACGGCTGACGTTATTGTATTGAAACAGGGTCGATGAAGACGAGATCGAGATACAGACCTCCGCCTTACGAAAGAAGCTCACAGAAGGTGGCGATAGCACACTAAAGTCGAATCACAAAGGGCAGTACAAACCACACCAAGTGCATGAGCTTGCAGAGGCAAAAATTGAAGAGAGTGAGAAGCTGAGGAAAGCGCTTGGCATTAGCAAAGACTACGAGGAGGGCTCGCACTGGAAGAGACAAGAGGAAAGGTTACGAGAGAGTGCAGGGGACAGGGAGAAGGAGCCGTGACAAATTCTCGCATACGGCAGTGGTACCCTCGATCTGCATGAAGCAGACATTCCAAGGTTCGAATTAGGAGTTGTGGGCAAGATGACACTCTATCTCATTTGGAATGAGCGCACTCCTCCACCGTTTCAGATGTAATCAACGTCAATGCTTGCCACCAACGAAGTACCAAAGAGTCTTCCTGCCACCCGTCTTAGCGAAGAATTGACAGCATCAAGATACCAAATCCCTGAAGACTTTCGCTACTGCCTTCACAACCGGATGCTCCCTCCTCTCCTCTGGCAACAAAGCCTCCTGCTCATCAAAGAACTTTCTGACAACCTCATCCTTCAACACGATCTTCATGTTCGCCATCCAAGGGATGAACGCGTCCGTCAGAGCATTTGCCGCCATTGAGTATTCCTCCATCCACTGCGCAGTCACCGGCACATTCCTTGCCCACCACTCTTGTGTCGACATTTCTTGTGGCGTGGTATCGATTCTCGCACAGAGTGCAGTGACTGCATGAGCTGCGGCTAAAGCACTTGCTTCGAGTGATTCCTGCGCTTGCATTTTCTCTACTCCTAGAGTCAGCATCGTGGCCGATTTCACCAAAAAGGACTGGTGCTCTGCAGCTCGAACTGACATTTCCACCAGTTCATGAATGGGTTTGGGGGATCGGTCTCGCTGACGTGCTTGTGCATTGCTCCAATGAAGTTCCTTGAGCCGTTTATTGCCTCGGATTCAACCATGATTTGGGAAGCTCGGAGGAGACCGGCGAAGTTTGCTGTTAGAGCCTGGTCAGTAAGTCTTCTGGTAGAGGGAGTCATGCGAGATTACGGCGCTCGTCATGTCCGGCGGGAGTGCTTGAGGAGGCCATGACTGGATGTTGGTAATGCTAGCAGAGCTGCTTCTCTTGATGGTAGGATATGGCCAAAAACCAAAGCTATGCGATCAGAGGAAGACTAAATAGCAAGAGCTTGGGCATGGGGACATGGCTCATATGCTGATCATGAAGGTTTGGTGTTTGATGACCGAAACAATCTTTGATGGGCTTTGTAATGTATTGAGACTTTGGTATTTGTTTCTCTGCACAAAGAGCTAAATGCAAGGTTGACACGCATGATCAAAGTCATGTGAGTCATGAGATTCAGACTACTCGCCTGAATGTTTGAAAGATGCCTGGAGGGATTGCTTTTGGTGAGACGAGATACCGCTTCAAGCCATGAAAAAGGCGGTAATGCAGTGCTCCTCGTCTCTACAAAGAGACGTACTGCAAATGCACTGTTGTCAACATTACGTACCTTTCCAGCTCAATTTCCGAAGGTTAATACAAAGGAAGACATAGTCTCGAGCTTTCTACCTGGACTCTTTTATAACATTATTTGAACTTGCTGACTGCTGATCGATGGTCGAGCACGAATGATACGATTTCTCGCTTCTGGAGAGGATGCTAGCAGCTGTTTTCCTACACATGACCTTGGATTCTCAAGGTCTGCAGTTCTGTCAGATCTCAAAGAGACGCAGTTGAGACCTTTGTTTGCCAAAGGAAGAGCAATTGCCACAATCTGAGCTGAGATATCTTACTAAATCATAACGCAAGCTTCTAGGCAATTCATGTTGCACGCTATTCGGCTCACAAATAACAACTTTGGTAGACGGGCAACATCATCAAGCTGTCAAATGTTCTTATGCCCGTATGTAAGCTAACGAGCCAGCCTTGCCAACGGTATTCTCAAGTCCGTCAAACCTCCTCAGCAGGAACTACTTCCTCTCAGCAGCAACCGCAGCCTCCTCCTCAGCCACATATCGCCTAACATCCCCCCTCTCCATAACCTCCCTCTGCCTCCCAACCCACACACTAAAAGTCTCCGCCGCAACATCAAAGGCGCTCTTCCATTCATTCACTTTAGCCTCATTGCTCACGTCCAAATCAGCCTCCAAAGACTTCCAATGAGCGCACGTCCTATCAAAAAGGGTCGCACGCTGCGATTGGCTGATAGAGATAGTCTCCCATGTTTTCAAGAAAGGCGCTTGGGGACCGAGACGCTGGCTGGCGTGATCGCAGAGGTTGGCGATGTGCATGATTTGGGGGGACATGGCCAACATTTCTGTGGCTGCGGTGTTGAATTTGGTGATGGAGGCGGGTTTGAGGACTTGAATGGAGAGTTAGTGAGTGTGATAGGGGGTGGTGAGGATTAAGGTACTTACGACCGGTGGTGTCGTAGAAAATGCTCATTGGTGAAGCCATGTTTGAGAACGCTTTGTGGGTAAGAGAGCGCTGGTGGGTCAATAAGGTTGGATTTTGGAGGAAAGATTGGGGATTTATGAAGTATCAAGAGCATGAAGTGTTACCCTTAGATGTCACTAGAGAACTTTCGGCATGGAAGTGATGTAGCCCACGCCTGACATTAGATGTATTTATAACACAAAGAAACTCAATTGAAGCCTCTTTCTCGTCGGAAAGCTAGAGACAGGAGCGCTGTTGACCGAATGATTTGCTTTTCAGCGTTGAGAAGTGCCTTTCACTGGCGCATCTCGAGCTGGACTCAAACCATGCTCTGGGTAGCTAAGCAGCAAAGATGGCTATTGATGCAGTAGATGAGCGCCATACTCCCCGATATTCCCAGATACCGGAGCGAGCATGACCCTACTAATAGTCATAGAAAATCAGAAATTGCCAAGATCCAAACTCTCATATCTTCGAACATAGCACACCAGCTGGTAAAGGCAGGGGAGTCTTTGCTATTGAAGCAGCTCAACATTCGTTTGCAGGAGCTCAGAGCTTGTGACGTTTCTCCCCCGAAGCAATCTTGCGAAACTCCTCCTGAGGAATGCCATCCACAAAGCGTTCCAAACCGCCAAACACCTCGGCCAAATTCTGCGCATCTAGCAAGTCACGCTCTGGTTTACGTATCAATGCCTTGACTCTGACCAGACTCTCTGAATTCAGATGATCACCCAGACGATCCTTGATCTCCTTCATTACCTCGCCGAGAAACTTCTCTTGCTCGTCTTTCCCAGTCTCAAAGATTTTGTTCACGAATCCCGTCGCGAGCAATTCCTCTGACGAGATCCGCTTGCTCATGATTAATGCCTCATTTGCTTTACTGATACCAAGTCGCTGCACGAATCCGCGACTGGCCCCACCTTCCGCAACGAGACCTAGCGATGTAAAGGGGGTGAGAAGGAAGGCATGGGGAGCAGCGTAGATGAAGTCACTGAAGGATATCAGAGCTGCTGAGAGACCGACCGCAGGGCCATTGAGTGCGGTGATCAGGATCTTCGGGTGGGTATAGAAGGCATTAGTGATTTCAAGATTGCCGGCTACGAAGTTCTGGAGGACTCCACGATGTAGGCCCTCTCCTTCGGGGAGGGTCTTACGAAGGGTAACATCGGCACCGCTGCTCAAGGTTAGCGACGTCAAGTCACTGACAGACGATCGTCATACGCGGAGAAGTAACGCCCTTTGCCAGTCAGAACGGTAATGTAGACGTTTTCCATCTTAGCAACTCGTCGCATTGTTTGAGCGAGCTTGTAGTAGAGATCCTGCGTGAGCGCATTGAGTTTCTTGGGCAGATTTAGGGTGATTGTAGCGATCTTGCCCTCAATGGACAGGCTGATCTCGTCATTAGGAGACATGTTCAAAAGGATTCTCAGGATGTGATTCGAGCTCCCTAAAGGACGCTATTGTACAACGACGTTCTGCTAAATATATTTCTAGACCATATGTAAGAGTCAATCTGGAGCGACAAGGCACGGAGACATTTCTAGTCTCGAGTGAGATCGATCTGTCATCTTTTCGCAAATGGACTGCCCTATGCTGAAGTGGGGCTTTACATGGGTGACATTTCTGCTGATGTTGAAGGAAGCTTTTGGGCCGAGGTCCAACTTGTAGCCCTAGCCCTAGAATTGTCAGCAGGTGTTCTTGGGCCGGCATGATCGCGAGAAAAGTCCCATCATTTTCCATGAGTGGATACCTTAAGCAATGATAATTAGAACACTCCAACCGCTCAGGCGTCTCGCAAGAGCCTCACCCTTCCACCTCCCTCCCACCCTAGCAACTCACAACATGGGCGGGCCTAATCTTGAAGTCTTCAAGGTATACCCACTCCCCAGATATATATATTGAGTCGCAGCAACTAAGACCAAACAAGTTCGGAATGTACATTATGTTCCCCATAGCCTGGATGTGGTACTTCGGCACCAATCTCGACACACGCTTCTCCGTCCCCGACTTCTGGCCCGCCCCGGAAACTACACACAAGATTCCCTTTGAAAGAGAAGAATTAAAGGAGATGTCGGAGAGGTTGAAGGCAGAGCGATTGGAGCGGAGGAGGAGAAGGCTGGAGCAGGCGAGAGGGGATATGAGAGGGGAGGGGCAGGAAGACACGCCGATTCTGGATCAGAGGGTGGAAGAAACGGAGCAGGCCAGGTTGGTGGCGGAATCGCATGGGGCGTTTGGGCGGGGTTCGATAGAGAGATGGGCGAGGGGGAAATGGTAAAGGTGATGATATTATCATGATGGGTTAAAAGGGTTCATTGCATAGCATAGGGAGAATGGTTTATTACGGTTGGCGGTGCTGGGATTGATATCTCAATTGCGCCCGCATTTGAAGACACTCAGCGTGTTTCATCCCTACCAAGTCGAACATACAATCGGTGCGATTTTTAATAACCGGTATCGTGCACGCAGATCTTGGCGTTGGAATCAACAGTTCCTACTCAGCTTGAGTTTGTTGTATCCAGCAACGAGCTCATGAAGGAAGAAATATTGTATGATACAAGTATAGAGGAGGGTAAGAAGCCAAAATTTGCAGCGTAGATCTTTACAGTTGAAGCTTTCGTTGTGAAGTTATTGAAGAGATGCTAGCTTTCTACGATACCGGTTATTAAATATCAGCCCGATAGTATCGCTATGGAGATCTCTGGGAAACGGTTCTATCCAATGGTCTTCTCAAGAACCCACTGCCCTTTGCTGTCTTTCTTCTGCAGTACCTTCTGCGCTGGCAAAGGCCATCCTGTAGTGCCCTTTTCCCCTACTAGATTGGGCACCACCCAGCACCTCCTCGTCTTACTATTCTCCTCCTCTATCTTCCCAATAGGCTTCCCGTATGCCAGTAATGGCGTTCCTCTCGCTAAGCCAGCCAGCTGCTTGCCGGTGACAGCAGTGAGAGCATGCATCCTTGTCCTTGGCTTTTTCGCTCCTTCGATGGTGGAAGTCGTGCCGCGTTGGAGATGACTGTAGATGATGTATGTTGGCAAGTCCTTGACGGCCTGGTGGGCGAGGACGGAAGACGGATGAACAAAGACGGCTATGTCGATGATATCCATGTCAGACCGGCGCTTCGTGTTGATGGGGAAGAGAGGAACGTAGGGTATGTCGATAGCGCGTGTGGGTGTTCGGGGTAAATCAGGTGGTGAGGGGTAGGACGAGTAGATGATGGCGACATGATCTATGAAAGCAGCGGCTGTAATTTGCTGAAGAGCAGATATCTGAAGTTTTGATGGGGAAGGGAGTTGGAGAACTGTCGGGCTGGAAGCAAAGCTTGGGCTGTTACTGTTTACAGTGACTATGAGCTGTGTCTGGAGTTTGCTGGCATCGCTAAGACCTTTAGCAGAAAGGTACATCTCTGTGCAAAATTCATCTTTAGTTGGAGCGTAATGGTAGGCGCAGAGGGCAGTGAGCGCTTTGAGGGCATCTGATGTTGACGAATGACGGCTGAATATGTGATGGGCGTGGTTGTAAGCACTCCTAAGCTTTGTTCGAGCCTCATCTGCCTGTCGCTCTTCGATTGTAAATATGTCAGCTTGGGGGCGTATAGACAGATTCAACTGATTTTCGGGAATGAAGAGGATCGGAGTCGCTAAAGCTGCTACAAGGGCTACAGTGTAAGCCATACAATCATGTTGGTTGCCAATCGTAAGCATCTTCGAAAATCGCGGCGAAAGAGGGTAATTAGAGATCTCGCGGCCGATGTCAGTGATTCTACCCTCAGGTGAGACTGCACCAAGGTAACTCAAAAGCTTTTCTGCCTTTGCAAGACTCGAACGGTCTGGAGGTGTTGGGAATGGAAAGTTCATAACATGTTGCAAGTCCATGCTCTTCAGCTGTAGCACGACACCCTCAACAGGCATTCGCATGATCTCGGGCTCAGCATGCTCCTCGAAATCTCGCTCGTAGACAGCCGACGAATACAGCCGGTAACAGTGGCCTGGTCCTGTTCGCCCAGCACGTCCAGCACGTTGGCTTGCACTTGCTTTACTGATCCATCCAACCTCAAAGCTTTGTACACCCGTTAATTTGTCGTATTTCCTTTCCTTAGCACGCCCTGTATCGAAAACGTACCGGATCCCAGGAATGGTCAGACTGGTCTCCGCGACATTGGTAGCGAGAACAATTAGCCTAGCATTTTCAGGAGGTTTTTCAAAGACTTTTAGCTGATCTTTCGTTTGTAGTTGAGAGTAAAGCGGAAGGACATATATTTGTGAAGAGGCTGGAGTAGAATCTTGCAGGTCGAACTCCTTGTCTTCTTCATGATCGAAAGGGTCACCCTCACTCTCTTCATCGCCCTCTCGCCTATCATCATATTGAGACGTGGGCTCACCGATTTCTAGATCTTCAGTTTCGAGTGGCGCTTCCCTGGCAGCGATTCGAACTTTGTGGCCATTCATCTGAGATCCTTGAGTATTCACGAAGGTCTCTTTCAACCGTTTCGCCATTGCGGTAATCTCGTTTTGGCCTGTGAGAAAGACAAGTATACCACCGGGTGGCAGATTCTTATGGCCCCTGCATACCTTTAGGAATGCTTCCTCAACATAGTCTCTTTGAGTTCTCCGTGCGAAGTGTGTGGTGACCGGATACTGCCGCCCTTCTGCCTTGATCAGTGGAGGTGTCCCGTTCCGAAAGAGACCTGGGTTGTTGAGAAAGTCTGTGATTCTCAAAGTTGCAGACATGATGACTAATTTCAGAGGCTTGATTTTTGGGTCTTCTTTACTCATCGAAGCTCGTAGGTCCACGATCCTGCTGACCATTCCAATCAAGATGTCGGTATTAGTACTCCGCTCATGCGCTTCGTCTATGACAATGACAGAGTACTTAAGTAGTGCGAAGTCATTTGCGATCTCTCTGATCAAGATGCCATCTGTCATGAATTTCACAGCTGTTTTATCGCTGACTGAGCTGTCGAAGCGTATTTGATACGAAACCTTTCCACCATCCCCACCCAGCTCTTCACCGACTCGTTTCGCCATACTCACGGCAGCTACTCGTCGAGGCTGGGTCACACCTATCATACCATGATTGGGGCCATCTCGGCTACCGAAGCCGGCCTCGTACAGAAATTGAGGTACTTGAGTCGTCTTTCCACTTCCAGTGGCACCCCAAATGACAACAATAGGGTTGTTGTAGATGGCTTGCATTATCTTTTGCTCTTCAGCAACTACGGGAAGGGCTAAACGGGCTTTTTGGATTTCGTCAGGTCGGTGAACTGCCACACTGAACGCCTTCCTGTCAGGCAAGCTGCTTGTAGCTTCGAGCTCTGGAGGGAGTGGGTCCTGGTCAAGCGGCCTTGGCTGACGAGTCGTTCCGCTAGGAAGTGCTATTTTTGTGGCGATAGGGGCTTTATCCTCTGCCAGCGCAGAGGTAGGAGTAAAGCCCAACGCC
This sequence comes from Lecanoromycetidae sp. Uapishka_2, assembly GCA_035521555.1. NCBI lineage: Eukaryota > Fungi > Ascomycota > Lecanoromycetes > Lecanoromycetidae sp. Uapishka_2. Next base: position 30,752 of record JASZXT010000111.1, read on the forward strand.
TCGTTAACTTGCTGTGACGCCCATGCCTTGAAGGCAGAAGACCTAAAAGCAAAATCAGTTTTGCCTATGACGAGTGCGTAGCGTGCTCATGGAAGTTGCATCTAAGGACGCGAGATGCGCAACAGCCTCTATTGCCTCCCAAGACAGAGTGACAAACGACTTAATTGACGACAGCATCCGGAGGGAGAAGCTATACGACAATCACCTACCGTTCTTTACGATCTTCCTGATTTTCAGCTTCGTCATCGCTTGTAGACTTCTCAGACGAATCTCCGCCAACAGAACCATCGTTGTCCGAGCCAGTCTGTGTACTAGTCGATGAAGTCAGTGACGGAGGCTCATCGGCGGAGCTAAAGCCCTCCCATGAAGTCTCAGCATCTGACTGAACCAAAGGCTTAGTCTTATTCAAGCGCCGCCGTCTCTTGATGATGGGCTTGGGGGCAGCCTCCTCAGCGTCCAATGGTCGCTTCAAGCCACTGCCAAACGTCAACTTGGTTTCGATCGCTGGTTCGGCTCTCGAAAAAGTGTTGGAGCCTGGTCCCTCGGAGTCTTCTGATTGCTCGCTGTCGTCACTCTCGTTTTCGTCCTCATATAAAACTTTTCGGTTGCGCTCAACATTGATGCCTGCTCTCGTCTCATTGAGAGCGTGAGCCAACACTTCGCGCTTGGACTTGCTCACACCTAAGCTGCGCGAACTGCTGAAGAGAGAAGTATCGACTTTGGTACTCGCGAGCTTCTTTATCAAGTCGAGATTTTCTTCTTTTTGCAACTTCTTGTCCTATACGAACTATTGGCTTCATTTTCCTGGGTCCAGCTAAGTTGACAATGCATACGTACAATATACTTATCTAGTCTCTTTTGCTTCTTCCCCGAAATTGCAGGCTTTCCAGCTCTCAAAGAATTTTTTAGCTCTTGCCTCTTCTGCTCTTTCTCCAATAATTTGGCGGGTAGGATCTCCGCCGCATTTGAGTCCACATGACCATCTCTGTTTCTGTTTCTGTTTCTGTTTCTGTTTCCATTTCCATCTTCGCTACCTTCGGTTCTTCGTCTGACCTTATGCTTACGCTCTCTAGCTACGAACTTTGGCATTTTGTAAATCCCGAGTGATTGATGGTACAAGCCAAGGAGCCAAGGAATTTTCACGATTGCGATTGGCGAACTTCGCCATTGGTATGCACACAGGCGCTAGTACTACTTAGTCAAGTCATCATCTTCTTTCCACTATCTCGTTCCACGCGGCTGCAAGCCCCAGGGCCCAAAGCCTGACGGCTGTGGCACAAATCTCCCCAATGAGCTAGGTTTCGCTTGGTTGCCACTCAATGAAGCCGCGAAAGGTCCCTTCTGGGCTGCAAGTATCATATACTTGGCGACTGCGATGGCTCCACTCATAACATAAAAACATTTATCTATTTGGACGCTGTTCAAAAATCTATCTACGTGAGTCAATTTCGAAAAAGGAAGAGCCTAGATGTTGTGTAGCATTTGCATTGTCCCTTTTTTCTGTCCCGTCTACTCACGCCGATACCTCATCCGGAATCTGATACCACATAGGTATAAAAGAGTATGTTGGCTACGACAGACAGCCTATGAAATGAGAAGGTTCAAAGCCACAGCACAATGCGCACCTCACCTTCACAATTCCTTCACGGAGGTCGGCAACGCAAAAGTCTCCTTCAGAGCAGAGATGCTGGGAGAAAAGAAATATTCACCGCCTTTCGGCACGACCCATTGCTGAGGTAGAGGGAGCGAGGTAGCCTGGCTGCTGGGATCCGTGCCCACCAGCGTCCGTGCTGTCGGATTAGCGTCTTGACCAATGATGGGATCGAAGCCTGGCAATGGCACCTCAGGCTGCTTAGGGGGGAAAGTCTGGGCGTTCGCCCAACCTAGACAACGTCAATGGGTTGCCATCAAATGTTCACGAAAAATCTTGCGTACTTTTCTGGACGAATTGGAAACCCTGAACTATGTTGCTCTGATATGAGACGAAGAGGAGGCCACGCCCCTCATGAGTCTTCTCCGAGGCAGCTTCGGCTGCAGTGACTTCAGGTCCAAACGGGATCCCGGCACGAATTATACGTCTGAGTTCGGTTGGCCCGAACTTGTCCTCGAGATCACCCCTGGGGTTAGTCTTGCGAACATGTGCGGCGAATGGGCATCTGTCCTGTGTCGTTTGATCATCCGGGAAGTTGTAGCTGAAGTTATTATTGCTCAAAGGGTCTATAGCAAGGGCATGATTGTCTGCCGTTGGAGCCAGGTCCGATGGTGCTCCTACACGTCATTGTGACATTAGCGGGACGATCAAGTCTTTGTGACAGAAGAACATAGTCTTTACCGCTCTTCCATCTCCCAACAAGTCGGGCTCCCAGGAGCTCACTGCCCAACTTACGATCCGGGACACTAGGGATAGGATTGTGTTTCAAGAATGCCTCAAATTCGGGGACGAGTTGGAACAGATAGCGGAAGACAAGAAAGCTTCCATCGAGTGCCCAACTTGGACGGGTGATGGGATTTGAAGGAGCTGGAGGGGCTGTTACGTCGCCCTCGCGGCCAAGAAGAATCACTCCCTGTCTGACTGTCTCCTGACCCGGGTTCGGGTTGGTGTCGATGTCTTTGACTGCCGGCTGTGAAATGCCATCTTGGAAGCCGAAACTTCGTTAAGCATCAGCAGCTGAGACTTTTAGAATAAGCATCGGGCACCAACTGCTCATGACCCTTCTCCGCTCCTGGCCGTACATCTCCAACGATCCGTGTCACTTCGTGAATACTTGCATTGTGATTCCCGACGGAGAAAATCCTTTCAATTTCCGCTAATTTATGGGCTACCGTTATGTGGCCGTCGCCGAAGATCAGGATCACGCCTTTTATGGATTTCTCAGTCAGCTATCGGCCTCTCAGATAAGGCTTGAAGCCACGAGAGGTGTTTTCGGAAGCGAAGGACCCAGGATAAGACATGCACTGTTTACAGAGATCCAAAAAGAGAGACCTCGGATCGAATCTCTTACCGTGAATGTCTTTCTTAAAGGCAGGATCCCAATCAGGACTAAAAGTGCCTGAAGACGACGTTGTACCCTGGTCACCAAGATTTTGCGCATCTTTGAGCATTCCTCCATCGAAGGCACTGTCGTTAATTTCATCGTTGATGCCCATCTGCCAATGTTATCGTGTCAGTCTCATCGCTTACCCTCAAAAGTGCGACTGACCAGCTTCAACCCCTTGCTGGTGAATGACAGATTAACTCCACTGATTGTAAGAAGCGGCGGAGAGACTTTCTTTGCCGCTGCCTCATCCTTGTTCTTAGCTATGTTGTCTCGGAGACCGAGGACATGGGCGGTCGAAGTGATTAAGGGCACTAGCTTAGCAAGCTGTGTTCGAAACTCGTGCACGCGAGCATGATTGATCTGGAAGAAGAACAGAACTTGGGTCTTCTTTGGCAGACCTCCCTTTCTATGAGGGGTGAGCACCAATCGATCCCAAACATGAGGATTTACCCTTACAGGATGTCACCTTGAACATTGTTAAGGTCCAAAGGGACAGGACTTGGGGCAGACATCTTTAAGAAGAGCTGATGAATGATGTTCAATTTGCAATATGCTAACGAGTACGAGAACGAAAGGTCGTACAAAGGAGCAAAAAATGCGAAGGAGGTGAACCAGAGTCTGCAATATTCGAGGAAGAGAGAGTACTTATAAGTAGATTCTGAGCGCTGGCTAGGGCCGAAGTCTATGCATATGAGCTGTCATTGGCCGCACCATTGCCTGTTCGGCAGGTCCCATGTCCAGCCTCAAAAGAGTACCCGCAGAAAATGAGATTCATCTCATAAGTTGAAAGAAGTGCGTGAGCGCAGAAATCGATTGTGTGCGGACAACTTTGCAGGATTATGGGGCTGAGGAGACTTGGCACACTAATTCATGATCACTGGATAGATGGCCAATTGGACCGCATCACTACGAACATCTCTGTGATCTGATTGTTGGAGACCCAAGGAGGCGTTGTATGTGGCTGGCTGAGTTATTGCACCCGTATCATTCGAGAGTCATCCTAATGGTCACACGAGGGGCTCGTGGACTGGGGTCTTGCTGAATAAGTCCATGCCTGCATATCAGCATGACATGCGTCCAAGCGAGACGGACATGCGAAGCAAGTCCGTACGATTTCCTGAGCTTTAGTAAGGGATATGCGACGCTGTTCTCGTCCCTTGAGTGGATGGTGTTTCTGCCTGTGGTGGTAAAGTCGGCTTCAGCTGAACGCATAACATAAGCAAACGTCCCACCCCGCAGTACTGGCATTCCTTAGGGGGCTCAATTTCAGCTACCATGTCATCGCGTTCATATCATCAGCACTATCACAAGCCATGGCCTAACCTAGAACAAGACAAAGTCTCATTATCCAAGATGAACAATATCGTCAGCTTCGCCTAGGAAAGTGGGGTCTGAAGGATCATAAGCTGCATGCTTCTTGGCTTGCGACCTAGACCTTTCAGACCACTGCCTTCGGCTTTGGCTTGAGCGCGGTGTGGCAGCTAATCGAAGTATAGAACGCACCTTGACTTTAGCCAGAGGAACAGATGTCCAAACCTTAGCGCAATTATGTACCTAGTCAAGGTAGTGCCCCAAGCCTTGTCGTAGGGCTAGAACTAGGGCTGTCCAACGACATGTCGTCCGTCTTATCAACACATCGTGTGTAGGCATTGCAGAGAAACTTGCTCGGTCCAGTCGACCTAGCGAGGACATCAGTCTCCGCTGGAAAACAAAACGTTCTAACGTGATGCCCCTCCCAATGGCACCAGACACTCCACAGATCCCAGTCATGCCTACCTCTTACCCAGTCACCACCAAACAAGCAGCTGGTGTTGTACACGGCATCCCCACTGATGTCACATCTACATCCTTCTCTGATAAAATCATGATCACCATCACCCAAGCCGGGCGCCTAGGACAATGGGTAATGCCGTTGTCCTCCATGACCCTGGTAGAAGAGGACTAAAATATGCGTAGATCCACGTACCTCTCGATGCACCCAATCCTAGCTTTGCAGACCAGTACCTACCTTCTAGTTCTGATGATGACTCTCTGCTTCCGTTGACTCATCTCTCGCCTAAGACATTGCTCGGAGGGTCGACATCAGAAAGGGAAACTCTAGGACACCTGTATGCAACCCAGATTGCGAGCGCCATTGTCACGAGAAACCCAGAAGAGAAGAGAACAGTGATATTTGGCTTTGGATTGAGCAACGTTAAAGCTAGTCGTGAAGATTTCTATGATACAATTGATCTGGTGCTGAAGTGTCTTTGAAACACACGAAGACAGAATCACCTCTGCCATACCCCTCCTCCGAGTCTAAATGAAAGTGTACCGAGCAAAGTAAGCGAGACCGAACATGGTGTAAGATAAGATTACTGTGTAAACGAAGCGGGGGTTAGCTGGTGATGACCTTCCTTCCCCGGAACACGGAGCCAGCGAATTCAGGAAGCGCATCCGCGAGGTGGCAAGCCCATGTCCTCTTTCCAATCATCGTAAAATGCAGTGGCATCCCGAACGTCCCAGTCTTCGACATCCTGAGAGCCCTGTGGATCGGCGACGTCATAAATGTTCTCGAAGTATCCAAATGGGTCATAACGCGGGTTCTGAGGATGAAAGCGCACAAACTTTGGCTGCTTGTTAGTGCGGAGTTCGACTGCAAATTCCCGTACCGAAAGCTCGAGGTGGGAGGCTGATCCCGTTAGTATGAAGCTTTGAGTGACTTCGATACGGCCTAAAGCCTCAGTGAAGCAGTATAGCTCGTCATCTCGTGCAAAGGTGTAGCGAAGAAGGTTGATAGTGAGGTTTCTTACGGTAAAGAATCCGTATGGGAGCTTTAAGAGAGTTCCGGTGAATGCAGTAAGCTTCCCCCACGCAATTTCGCGGAAGTGACGCTCTCCAAGGTCAAGGGTAATATGCCCAAAGAATGGCCCCCCTGAGTTCATGATGCCGATTTCGAGGCGAGTGTTGAGGCTGATTGCCTTGTGCAGGAGCTTGAGATCGGAACCGTAATTGGTGAAGACGACCGTGTTCTCTTCATAGAGAGCCTTGATGGCAATGTCATGGGTCTGGCGACTGGCGCAAAACACGTTAGCAGAGGCAAGAAGCCCGAAAAGGTGGTCAACTCACTTGACGCGAAGCAAGGAAAGAGCAATGTTAGGACGGCTGTCACGCGGGGTAAGGCAATGCAAGCGGATTTCGCCCTCATCTGAAGTCATTGCGAAAACGATGATCTTGTCTTTGATTTCTTGGGGGAGCTTTGCCCAGCCAGCGCGGAGTGCGCGGCGCTCTGAACGGACGATAAGAAGCCTAGTAACCGTCATAGTCGGGTAGATGGTAAAATCGACGAGATCCAAGCGCCCCTGGGAGCGAGCCGCAGCATTGGCTGCGATATCGGCCTTTGCTTCCCAGAAGTCGGCTTTTGTTGCGGGAGTGAGTGTCATGTTGGAGCCTGTCAAAGGGTAAGTTACTACTTGAACTTGCCGGAGAGAGGTATGAAGCCGGCATAAGGTATTCCCTAGGGGTTAAGTAAACTTACAAGTAAGGTCAAGGTGGGTGAATTGAGCGATCGATTTAACTTTCCTGGGCTTCTTGCCGGTGATATGCTGTGACTTGTCAGTATGTGAAGCCTCATGTGAACGGAATTCAGACATACATGAGCTGGTAGTTTGCTTACGTTTGGAGGCAAGAGCAGTCGGTGTGTTGATGAAGGAAAGAAGAAAGTAGAAGCAAAAGGAAGGAATGATTATTTTATATCGTCCCTAGAACCTCATTTCCCAACGTTTGATTAAAGATTACTGAGTCTACATGGTACCTACGAAGTGAGGTGTACCCTTGGGGTGACGCTAAGATATCAAAACCTTAATTTAATCACTTTGGGACACTTCAGGTTACACAGAAAATCATAACTTTCCGGCCTTCCTCTATTATTCCGGAGAACTCTACCCCTTATTGAACATATAACTCTCTACCCTCTGTCCTTTACTGTGAGCGACCTGAGCAGAAACTGGCCTACTTCTTGGATTCCAATCGCTATACTTAAGGGTTCTGATATTGAATCATTGATGTGAGAATTCTGACTATTTGGAAGGACTTGCACTAAGGCTGCCGGCGGATGAGCCCTGTGTACCGAAAAGGCAGGGCGTGAACGCCGGACTCTTCAGACTACTGTAGCTTCAATGTTCAGTGATATGAGGCTAACGTGACCGAGATCGAGAGCTGCTTCACTGCTCCGATAAGGCCGATGTTAAAGGGACTATGCGATCATGGAAGTTCAGAGTTGACAGCATACATTTGACCTCGACTCAAAAGTTTGACTGATCTTAGTTGCAATATGGTGAATGTAAGATAGCCCTTCAACACACTCAACAGTCGCCCCCGCCAAATGCATTATCAGCCACCTCCCATTCGTAACGTAGCAGCTACCTATTCATGCAAAAGAGCCTCCATATGAACGCCTCGCATCGGAACGCACGCATAAAACCAACTTTCTCTTGTTTCTTTCATTCAACTTCAACAGCCTCCTCTTTATCGCCTTCTGTAGAACTATCGTGAGCAAGGACCGTACAGACCTCCTCAGCATGCCAAATCCTCCTTCCTCTCTCCCCCAACAGATCCATATCCATCTCGCCAGTAGCAGCCCTTGCCCTTTCATTCTCATTTCTCTCTTTGCCAGCAGACACTTCCTCAACGATTGCGCCCCACTCATAGACCCCGCTACAAAGTACAATGAACCCCGTCTCCACCTCTCTTGTCTCACCAGGCTCTAGCGTCGGTAGCGCTCTCTGTAGCACGCCATTGACGAGCAGCTTCCTTGTGAGATCGAGAGCAACGTTCGGTGGCTGATTTGCTAGGGTAGGCTGTAAACGTAGGAGGGGCCGGATAGGGGTTGCAGAGCGATTGTGCAATGTAGTAACGAGAGTGAGGAAGAGGGTGGTCGGTGTCGTGTAAGTCGACGGCGAGGTTTGCTCCACGGTCGCATTTGGCTCGGCGCTGTTGATCGAGAAGGATATGTCCAAGTCTTCGAGCTTGAAAGCTGAGAGCATGTGTGGTGTTAGCTGTAGACCACGTAGCTCGATGTTGCCACTTCTTCCGGTCTCTTTGTCCTCCCATGTAGCGTTGAGACGCGATAGTAGTGATTCTCGATACCAGAATGCTTCGCGCATGGCGCGCTCAGCCTCGGGACTGCTTTTGGTGGCGGTGACAACGAATTGGCGTCTGTTTGCTGGGTTGAGGGAAGGGATGGGTGCGTGGATGTTAGAAAGGTATACGCGAGGGATGGGAAGAACGATGCGCTGGGTGGTACCAGGGTTGATGGTCTGGATATGTGTGTATGGTTGTTGAGAAACGGTTGAGTCTGAGAGTGACACTGTGATAGTAATGGTATTGGCCCAGGAGTTGCGAAAATCGAGGAGGAGGAGGCAGTAGGGCCTTGATCTGGAAAAGGAGCTCGTGCGATCGAGAAGAGATTGAAGATGGTCTTCTAGGAGGGTGGCCCCATTCAAGGTGGGGTTTGTTGGTACGGAGTCACTGCTTTCCGCACCGTCTTGAGGCTGAGCCAGTCTCTTCGGCGGAAGAAGCCCACCATTCAACGTCACAAATTCATTGCGTATGAGATCTATGCATGCGTGGACGGTGACTGTCAGCGGTATAACTAGCTGCCGAGTATAGAAGCGATCTTTGACGTCTTTCCTTGAGACACCGAGATGACAATAGTCGACTTGGACTGTACCATACGACAATCCCGGCTTCCCGAGTACCTCGATCTCGATGTGAGTCTTTCCACCAGGTCTTATCTCGAAATCGACATCGCTGGTATCTCGCAACCATCGAAAGGAGGGCTTATGTGCCGACTCAAGCTCAAGCTCGTATAACTCGAGAGTCGAAAGCTCCTTGCTTGTAAGTGCACTCTGTCGCCGACTTATCGTAGAATCGTCGAACGCGACCAGTAGCAGATCTACGGGAACTGTGTGAGAGGTATTTTGTAATGTCACCTTGAATGTTTTCATTTCCCCTTGAAGCAGCATCAAGGCCGACTGGGGGACGGATATGCTCTTCACGACAATGTTGGGCTGAGCATCAAGGACATTCAGCGCGAGCGTTGAAGCAACAGGTCCTAGCGGAGTTCGACGCCCCTTGCCTTTACTAAGCTCAGAAGCATTCGAAGCAGGCTGTGCTTGGACTTCCAGCTGCAAGTGTCTTCCTTTGACGTCCGGTTTCAGAGACCACGGCTCTCTGAAGATAGGGAAGCTTCGCTCCCGACAGCCTCTGACCTTGGCGGTACAGCCAACAATGGACAGGGAGCCGGCTGCCTGTGGCGTGCCACTGAGAAGTATCGATTGCGTTCTATAGGGGCCCACCGAGGTAGCTTGGGGAGAACTCTCAAATGTCACTCCATCGGAATCTAGCTTCACATACTCTATCACGACGTCAAAGTCATAGAGGTTCTGCATGGTGACTCGGAAAAGAGCTTCTTCTCGGGCAATCAGAAGAGGCTCGGTTGTAATTGGAGGCTTCGCCTTTAGGAAGGGATTGTATATGAAAGGATTCTTCTCCTTTTTGGCTTCGATCGTCTCTGCAATCTCCAATTCTGATATCGCGTGCGACAGCATCCTTCTCGAAGGGCTGTTGTCTACGCTGTCAATGCCTCTGACTAAGAAGTCATCCCAGTAGTCGGCTTCTGGATGTGATAGCCCAAGTTGTCGAGCTGCGCTGAGTGTGCGAGATATATTGTTGGCGAGTCGTACCTGCTCCTCTATAGGAATTTCAGGTAAGCCGTCACTGCTGTCTGGCCCTGGGGCTATACCGCTACCTCCAATCCAAAGTAATTGTGCAGAGTAGCGTAGAGCACCACCAAGGTCTGGGAGTGCTTCGCAAAGGCTGATGCAGGATCTCAAGATGTCGATTTTTAGGTCTTGGGACCCACGCACCTTCGAAGACGCTTGCTTGAGGACGCGGGCAACTATTTCCTCGGCTGTATGAGATGTCACGAAAGTTGACGAATCGTCAGCTTTTGTCTCCATGGTCGTCGCTGGATTTGGAACAGGACCAATGATCGATTTCTGCGATGTGATACCATATCCCTGACAAACCAACCAAAGCAGATGCTGTACGCCTTCTTCCGAGTCTTCGCGCGAAGCACTTGCGCTCTCCACGGGAATAGCTCGCACTGTCGCGTTGAGCGTGGCAAGGCTTGCAGCAGGGTGGACGCCCATCTCGGCAGCGCCATCCTTCCTAGCTTGAACAAGTGCTGGTAAGAGACCCGCAGTGAGCTCCTTGAGTACCAAGGCCTTCTTGCGATGATACCCAAGCTCAGAGAGAACGGAAGCTATAGCAGCTAGAATGGCAGTGTGATCAGCTATAGAATGCGACGATTCTGAAAGAGGCTGTGGATAAGCTCGGAAAAGCAAGTTGACAAGCTCGGTCCTTGTTAAGCAAGGCGCTGTCTCTGGTCGCGGACTGTAACTTTCCACAATTGTCTCATTGAGCACTAAGTGCTTGAGGAGGCCGTCGTCAAGTACACCATGTGAGAGATGAATGGCACTCAATAGCTTAGCAAAGCGAATAGCAGACTGAGAAAACGCAAGGGGTGGTATTTTGTCATCTGTGAATGTCCATGCTCGAGAATAAAGGTTCAAAATGTTGTTCGTAAGGTCTGGCAAGAGAGTCGTAAAGCTCCGCAAAGTCGCGGCACGACTTTCAGGATCAAGGGATCTCCTCGCGGTGGATTCAGCTAAGCTATTGGATGGAGCGTTACTGGAATATTTCGAAGAGCTTGAGGCTTTCTCTGTGCTGGGAAAAAGAACATCGGGTATCTGGACACCTCAGCTTCACTTCCTAACGGGTGAATACGTTTCTGTTGATCGCTTTCATCTATGTTGTGGAGGCTTACACGAAAATCCATGCCAGCCCAAGCATACATTAGAAGACAGACTAGGATATAATCCATAGCTTTAGCGTGCCAGACATAATCACTGCTGCCCCTAGCGATCGTAGCACTGTGTACTAATTCCTTGATAGCGTCAGGCCACCGTCCAGCGAGCAGGTACATTGCGCCAATGACAACCCCTATGCGACCCTTGCCTTTATTTCTCTCCCTCTCGCCAAGGCTGCCTGAGCCAAAGCCATTGACTGCAATCCGATCTCTACTCGCTGTTCTTGATCTGTCATGACCTGAAGGCTTCGGCGGCGAATGAACAGAGGACCCACCACTCATCCCATCAGAGCTCGTGGGTGGTGTATGTGTGCCTGTGGGTGGAGATGTGGGACGTCTCTCGGGCGTGGAGGATCCGACAACCATGCTTGATGGCAGGTTTGCAGGCATGGACATTCGGTGAAATGGCCCTGGGCGATCATCTATAGGAGAAAACGACCTTGGGCTTTCGGCAGCTGAGCCGGGCCTCGACATTTCCGCCATATGAGCTGGTAGGGCCGATACAATTCCATTTGACACAGGACGCCCCGAAGGGATCCTTGGAGTGTCTAAAGACGGAAGCCCCTGGAGGGACTTTGCATATGTGGTCATCTCAGCAAGCAATCTAGAGGTCAAATCGCACATGACGGTCTTGACAGTTGTGGTACGGGACCTTTCTGGGGACGGGACAGACGATATACCATGTGGCAATTTCGATGCTTCATTGTCGAATATTAGAAGCTGGTGTACAAGTGCTATGGAAAATTCTTGCCTCAACACGTTCAGCTCATGCGACAAGGATTCCAGGGCACCCTCTCTGATATCGTGTCGCTCGCTGTTTGGTTCTGTTCTTTCTCGGTCTTGAGACGGTACCTGCTGTCTGCTCTCAATCTCAATATTCCTTCCGTCAACAACACCAAGGACAACCAAGGTTTCTCTGTAGTATTCGAACGGGCTCAATGCAGAATAGTATGATGGAGGAGGGGTAATTGACAGGTCATAGAGGACGAGTCCTTCGGGAAAGGCAAGCGGCGAGAACATAGCTATACACGAAAGTTAGATGGCACTTGAGAGAAGTAGGAGCTAGTAGTACGGTACTTCTATGTGGCCTACTGTCGGGACTGACATCTCCCAATCGCACGACGTTGACATGTTGAAGTCTCTCCACGAAGCTGGAGAATCGAGATCGTCTGACATGGCCAACGGGGACCAGAAGTACTTTGACACGCGCGGGAGCGACAATAGATAACGGATCAAGGTCCATGGCGCATTTGAGGACTTCTTCGAGACGCCCTCGAGCAGACCACAAAGATTATCACAGAGTCCATGGCCTGCTCGCTGGGAATCCAAGGTTGCAAGAAGCCTCTAGCATTGACTTAATAGCCAGAGCTAGATTAGGAGGCTGTATGCCATCAAGATGTCCGGATTTGGGTGTGAAGGCAGCCAGTCAAGCCAGCGTGTGGTGAACGCTCGAGTCCAGAGATATTGATAAATCCACACCCGTGTTGCCACACTAACGGACATAACATCAAAGCCTCAAGAAAGTTTACAAAAGCTCCTGTTACCCTCCTACATTTTTCAATGCCTTCACGGAACACATGGAAGCAAATGGATCTATTGGAGTACCTGTAGAGTACAAGGATGTCACCTTCCAGTATAACGATGCCAAGGCCAATACGCAAAACTCTGGGGGTGCTGCCCTCGAAGCCAGCAACAGGCGGAAAGAAATCCAATTCAAAGCTTCACATTTCCTTCTGATAGGTTTCTTTTCTTGGATATTGTATGTTAATTAGCCTTCCGCGTTGATAGTAGGCTAATGAGACCATCAGTTTGCTGCACGCTCTGGGTATTTATTTCTTCACCAAAGGCTTCCTTCTTACACGCTTGGTCCTTGATCACAAGTCTGAGTGCGCGTCACCGCCGATAGACATTGAGCGAAAAGGTCTGGGTAATTATGGAGATGGATGCTGGCATCCTAAGACCTTCGATAAAGCAGTAATAATAATAATCGATGCTCTTCGCTATGACTTCACTGTGCCTTTCTCCGGCGAAGCACACCACTTCCATAATGCTCTCAAAATTCTGGATCAGACCGCCAGAGAAAGCCCGGAGAAAGCCTTTCTCCTGCCGTTCATAGCCGATCCACCCACCACGACCCTACAAAGACTAAAAGGCCTAACTACAGGGACTCTGCCCACGTTCATCGATGCAGGATCCAATTTTGCTGGCACAGCGATTGAGGAGGACAATTTGGTTGAACAGTTGCGGAAAGCAAACAAAACTCTAGTGCATTTGGGGGACGATACATGGCATTCGCTATTTCCAGGTCACTTTGATGCCAACCTTACGCATGCCTATGACTCGTTCAATGTATGGGACTTGTACACCGTCGACAACGGGGTCACAGAGCACCTACTGCCTTTGTTGAAGCCTGAGAACACGGGAAAGTGGGATGTAATATTTGGACATTACCTGGGGGTCGACCATGCGGGGCATCGATATGGTCCAGACCATTCAGTTACCAATGCCAAATTGCGGGAGATGGACCAGGTTTTAAGGGAGATAATAGCGGTACTCGACGACGACACTTTGCTGGTAGTAATGGGCGATCACGGCATGGATGTTAAAGGAGACCACGGTGGAGAATCGGATGACGAGGTCGAAGCTGCTCTATGGATGTATTCCAATAAGGGCATTTTTGGAAGAGGTCACAATGGATTTTTGGGACCGCCTGCGACGGCTAAAGAACGACCCGTAGGGCAGATCGATCTCGTTCCGACCCTTTCGCTCCTACTTGGGATGCCTATACCGTTCAACAATCTTGGAGCACCTATTGCAGAGGCATTTGTTAGACCTGGAAAGCCTAGTTGGCAAAATCTGGCATCGGTCAATGCATTAGCCGCTGCTCAAATCAACAGATATCAATATGAATACTCTCGCGCTCAAGGATTGGAAGACAGCGTCTTCTCTACCTCGCAAAGTTCTTGGGATTCTGGACTTCAGTCTCTCAAGACTGGCCGTAAAGGTGACCAGTACACCTTCGAATCATTCTCGAGGTATCAGCACGAGACTCTGCGGATATGTAGAAGTCTCTGGGCCAGATTTGATATCCTAAGCATGATCCAAGGCATCACGATCCTCGCTTCTGCTGTGGCAATATTGGGGTTCTATGCTAGGTCACCAAGGACTGCGAACGTAGACTTGATACCCATCTACTTGGCGCAGATGACTCTGTTCGGCATTCTTGGCGCTGCTGTAGCTGCAGCGACTGGCTTTGTTGTTCCGGACGCTGACTGGAAGAACGCTGGGTTGTTTGGCCTTGCTCTTGGCGGCATCTCAGGTTTTGTCATTGCATCGCTAAACATACCTCAAAGCTTTGCGTTTCCAATTCCGAGATCGATGTGGGGCTGGCTTTCGGTTGTCTTTACATTGAGTCAATCTATTGGATACGCGTCTAACTCTTTTACGATTTGGGAAGATGAAATAATCTTGTGTTTCCTCAGTACTTTCGCACTCGCTGCTTTCACTTCCTCCATGCGTCAAGAATATTTCATAGAACGCGTACTGGGCATTTTTCAAGCTGGGATCTTCCTGGTTCTCACCAGAATCGTCTCTCTTTCTCGGCTTTGTAGGGAGGAACAAATGCCGCAATGCAGATCAACGTACTACGCTTCCACCACATCATCGACATCCGCTCCATGGCAGCTGCTAATACCATTGCTCTCCGCGACGATCCTGCCAGCAATCATCAAGAGATACTACCAAGGCACTAGATCTTATCAAGGATCAGCAACACTGTGGATCGGCTTTGCTTTGAGATTAGGACTGCTTGGGGCTGCCTTGTTCTGGGTCCTCGACGCCGCAGACGACAACGATTGGCTGAAGACAAATAAAGGGACCTTGCAAATGACGAAGCTCATTCTTGCAAGAGTAGTGCTTGGTTTAGCTTTCGTTGTTGGGACGACGGCATTCGTGTGGGGCAGTCCTTGCATCAGCATTCAAGTAATACCAGAAACCAATGGTGATGCTGAGCACGAGGTTGCTACAAAGCCAAAGTCCGTAAAGGTCTTTGGTTATGCAAATGTACATGGGACGCGGTACTTTGTGCTGGTCATCAATTGGCTTATGGCCGTTGTGCTCCTACAAAAGCCAATGGGTGCTGGTGCGATTGGCATCTTGACTATTCAGATATTGGCCCTTCTCGAGATCATCGATACGAATAACCTTTCACAGAGTGCGATAGGCCCTGTTGTTCTAGGCCTGCTAGGCAGTTTCCACTTTTTCAAGACCGGTCACCAAGCAACGCTTTCGAGCATACAGTGGGAATCTGCCTTTATTGCGCTGAAGACCATCCGCTATCCATGGTCACCCTTGCTAGTCGTCATGAACAGCTTCGGCGCGCAGATTCTTACCACTGTGGCTGTGCCGTTGATTGCTCTGTGGAAGCAGCCACCGAAGAAGCCGAGTCTGCTCGGCGATGTTGCAAAAGCGTTGGCTACGCTGCTCCTGTACTACGCAGTCATCAATCTTGCAACTACCATGTGGGCTGGCTGGCTACGAAGACATCTCATGTTGTACAGGATCTTCAGTCCCAGATTCATGACAGGGGCAGTTGTACTAATAGTGGTAGATCTGATTGGAATATTGATAGGTATTGGGAGCTTACGGTGGAACTTTGCAAGTATCGCTGAGGTTTTTGGATGGAATTGAAACATTGTGCTTCATGTGTACATTACACGACTGTACAATCATAGTAGTACCCACATGATCTATGATCTGAAATTGTTGTACACCTCAAAACAAGGCGTCGACTTCCGCTTGTTTCATACCATTCGTCCAAGCAAGAGCAAAGTGTAACGGTATTGGATCGACAAAATACCACACCCAGCAAAAGAGAGTGATCCTTGGTCCACTATTCCCTTTGATTCATGCGTGCATTGTTGTATCCATGACTAAGACTATATCCAGAGTACCTGGGGTCATGCTTATCTATTTATAAAATGCAACATTTATCTCTGTCTTGGAGTGTACGATGTTGTTTTCCAAGTCTTGCAGAGTTGAAAACAACATCTACTGAGAGTCGAATTCGGGGGTTTAACCCGATACTGTCTTCGAAAATTTCCTGTATTTAAGCTGCATTGGGGTGTGCCACTTTCGCTAAAGTTGTCCACCAGTAGGCACCCAGAAAACAACATCACCTCGACCCAGCCTGCTGACCCGACAATTCGACTCTGACGGCCCTATGATCAAGCTCCGATGGCGTTTGAGAATCAGACAACTCGCCAAGCCCTCGATGACCACGAACTTCTTTGCTAGTCTGATGTCTCAATTGATGGTCTTGAGTCGGACCATTTCCCTGGGACTTTTGAATACTCTTTCGCCCTGCTTCCCGCCAGAACAGGTATCCAAGAAATCCTACTGCTACCACTCCTAGAGGCACTCCAATACCAGCACCGATTGCAACGCCCGTACCTACTACTGCCGACGGTTTTTGGGAGAGCGTAGTGCCAGGGCTGATGGCTGTAGAAGCAAGTTCGACTGCGGGTGTGACGATCGAGTGGGAGCCAGATGTTATCGTGTCGACGCTAGTTTTATCTGTCGAGCCACATGCTTGAGACGCAATTACGGTGGTCTGGGTCACGGTGACGGGAGGAAACCCTAGGATACTACCGGACGTGATCTGGACGAAAACCGCCGGACTATTCGTCGTAGAGTTCACGCAAATACTCTGGCTGACGCCGCACCACCATGTTCTATCGTTGAATGGGCCTCCATTGGGGCACATATACAGATTAGCCCAGCCGGCTGATGACACTGTCAATACAACAAAGGTCAGTCACTGTTGTTCCCTAGCTAATAGGCTCTGCAGGAGCATACGGACTCACAGTCATTACAATATTGTGCTGGACATGCAGTCGTATTGCTCCAATCCTTCAACGTACAAGCGCCTCGGTACGTCTGCATCCTCTGATCAGAAAACCTCTCATATACCAGATATTAGATCAGTACACACCCATCCATCACCGGCGCCATAACATAAACCGTTGGATAAACATGCCTCCCCTTGGTAGCAACAGTGACTTTCTCGATCGGAATAACAGTTGATATAGGGATGATCAGGGCTCGTGCTCGAGCCATCTGGCCAATAGCAAGGCTGTTGAGCAACTGCCATGGAGAAGATTATTAGAAACATGAGCGCAAACAGAGAGGCATGCATTTTGATTGAAATAATATGAAATCGTATGGGCGATGGAAATATGGCAATGGAATATGCTATAAAGTAAATATAGAGCGTAGGCAGTCATCAAACACGCTCCATCGTAGCTGGAAATGAAACACTGCTGGACCTCATCCGTACATCATAGCTGCGGGTTTGCTGAGCCTTCTGCGGGAAGGCTGTAAGCGCACATGTTGACACCAATCATACTCCACCTGAAAAGGGATTTCGAAAGTCTCAAAAAGACGATATGTCTTTCCAATTCGTCCGTTCCGAGCAGGATGATACTGTATTCCGCGCGAGCATTCCTGGTGTTTATATTCTTCACAGGAATGAAGTAGGGAAATTGCACAGGAATACTTTTGGGATCCTTCCGCACAACAATCCCACAAGGCTGAAGCCGAAAGGTAACTTACAATAGGTAACCTACAGATCGCAGACAAAAGACTCTTCAGATTTCTAGACTGACTCGCTGTACACAAGTACTTCATTGATTTTAGTGATAGCTATACGAGTTCAACGAAAGCGCCAAGAGCTCAGTCTCATCGCTTTCTACGATTCCTACGTCCGCTTTTTGCATATGCAGTCATCTGTGCAGGATTCGTATCAAGATATAGTCCCATCAGCATCGGCACAACTGCTGGGCGAAGTAACTGCTGTCGGAACCAGGCTAAGTCCAAGGCGCGGGGCTAGGGGGTGCACATGATGAGGTTAAAGGAAGAACATTGCGATGGGCTTTGATCATACATATCACTGTGACTTCCATCTCCCAGTGTCTGAAAGGCACTTATCTGTAGCCTCTGCTCCATTTGAATAGGATCACTTTCATGGATATGGAGACTTGGTAGCTCAAAATATCTTGTTCGTTGGGACAATCGTTATATGTGAGTCAAAAGCAATTGCCTAAAAAAGACACAATATCGAGGTACGAGCTTGCATTTCGTGCCTCCCTTGCTTTTTTGAAGTAAAAAAGAAAAGAAAAAGCTGATACAATCATTCGCGGCGTCGGCACACTTATTTAAAAACCTCGTTACTTCCACCCCCAATAATGAAACACTCCTTACAACCGCCGCAGTAGGCTCAGAGTTATCATCGAGAGCTGCACTCCAGTCATCCTTTACGTCGTAGTAACCCTGAATAATCCTCCTACCCACACAGAGACACACCAGCTTCTTGCATTCTAAAGTCACATGAGAAGGCCTAAGGCTCACGATCAATATACTGGCGCCGAATCATGTTCGCAAAGACCTACTTTATTAACCTCCACCTCTGATCTGCTCAGGAGGTTCACGGAAGTCAGGAGACACGTGCTCTTCCTCTTCCTCTTCGTCAATTTCGTCGGCAGTGGTTGCTTGTTGTAACTCATTGCAAGGTTGCAACTTGCTTAGTCGGGGGTGTGGAGCAGCTGGAGGGTCTCCAGTGAGAAGAAAGAATGAAGATGGGCTCATGTCGACAATTATTGAGAGGATTAATAGTCGGCTGGCGTTGTAAGTTGTTGTACGAGCACACTGGTCCGGCTTACTATGACGAGTCTTTGGAAAAGTATGTTTGAGGGAGCTTTGAGACTGTTGGCCTCTTTATAAACGTCAGTAGAAGTCTAGAACTTGCCTTTGTCGACGCCCTATGGTATATAGGTAGTGTGGAGGGCATTTGACCATGCAGAAGATACGCTGACTCGCCAGAACCTGGTCGATGATTGGCATAGAGCTTTGTCAGAAGATCTGCAACTCTCCACGGTAAACCGTCGCATCACGCTAGTGATGCGAGGCTGTAGAATCCAACGCCCGGGTAGTAGTGACAATGGGTATGCGAGCTAAACCGCCCATAATTTTTACTGCACCCCGTGCCTCACTCTGGCTCTCTGATCCACCTGATTGACAACTCTTCTATCTGACAAAGTGGCCGACACGAGTACCCTAACTCCAGACTCTTATCAAACGCAGTTTTGAGGAACGTACAGATCAGATATCTTCCAGGAAATGCCTGTTTGATAAGGACCATAGACTTGAAGAAGCACATTGATCTGTTCATTGTGCGAGTTTGGCGGATCCCTTGGGCCTTTCTTTTCCCACTGTCTACGCCCTGGAGCGCCATTAAAATGTCGAATGTTCTCAATATAAGAGGCATCACGCCAAGCAAAGTTCATGCTTAGTAAGCGAGCTTCAATGCAATTCCACATCTTGTATCTGCCTTCTTTACGGCCAGCACCTCATTTGACCATGGCAGCCGAGCCTCCAGATCCCAAGACCTTCGGGTCATGGGAAGAGGCCTTCCAATATCCAATTCCTGCCGTGCGCGGCATGGAGCGAGAGCTTCGCAGGGACATAGATTCAAATCGTGAGAAGCTAAGGACACTCGTGGGGTAATGCCGTCTTACGTCAAGGCTTTTCCGGGCGTGCAAATGTTTGATGGAAGGTTGTAGCTGACGTGCCTTGAGTTGTGCAGTGCCAGCTATCGCGACCTCCTGGGTACAGCCGAATCGATCATCGAGATGGACGGGCAGATGCACAAGGTGGAGGCATACATGGGTGAAACTGGCCAAAGATGCAATACTAGGCTTTTGGAGAAAAAGGGGACCAACTTACGAAGCTGGACTGATGTGGCTGAAGCTCCAAGTAAGAAGGAAATCTGGAAGTACTACGTTCAACGAATGCTAGGCTCACAGCTGCGATGGCAGACAGTGCTCGTTTGTCTTTTGCTTCTCAACTAGCAATCCTTCGCAGCTGTCCGGATGTCATATCCCGTTTACTCAAAGCAGGGGGTTCGTCGCTGCTGGCTGCAAAGGTGCTTGTACTCTCCCGTTTGCTGCATACGAAGCTGTCTCAACGCTCCAACCCCCCTCCATACCTCAATAGCCTACGGAACAGGCTAGCAAGCCTTCGACGCAGACTTCTCGACCAGGTGGATCGTCGATTCAGGAGCTTGGAATCATCGAGGGATGTACTGGTGGAGGCAATGTGCGCATTCTCTTTAGCTACAAGCTCATCTCCCAAAGATGTTCTACGACATTATCATCACATCAGACTGGAGGCTATATCTGGCATGATGGAAGGAAGCATCAACAGAGATAGCAACATGCTTTTAGCTCTTAGGCTCTATGTAACGACCCTCAGGGATACTCAGGCTGTGATGCCAGGGTCACTAGCAAACGCATTGGAGAAGTTGAAGTCGGTACCAATATTCAAGAGTCAGGATCTCAAATCACTGATTGAATTGAATCTGGATATCCATGAACGCTGGATAGCTGAAGACATCAAGGCTTTCACACCTTACATACGCCATGATGACTTGAGTAAAGCAGAAGCCGAGAGGTCTATAAAGCAGTGGGCTAAGAAAGCTTTCTCAACATTCCTTGAGGGGCTGCGAAAAAGGATAAAGGATGTGGGGGACCCTCTAGCTCTGATGCAACTACGCCGGGAAATCATTGAGCTATGGTTATCGAATCACCAACACTCATTGGGAATTGATTCGGCCGAGGCGTTAGACGGTCTCCGTGATGTTTTCAATGCGCAAGCTTCTCGTATCGTACATCGTAGAGCCTCCACTCTGGCTCGCGTGAGCTCGATTGTCCAGCAAGCTTTGCAGGATTGGCAGCCAGGTATCTCTGATGTAACGTCATCGCTATGGGATCTTTCGACGACATCGATAGAGATGACCAAAGGGGCAAAAAAATTCCGGGAGGCTCTTTCACATCGATCGGTAGGCAAAACGGGGCCACTAAACATAATCTGCGAAGAGTACTCAATGTTCCTGGAAAATATGCAAGGTATAGAAGAAGTCATCAAAAGGCTACGAGAGGCACAGTGGGCAAGTGAGGTTGATGATGTTGATGATGAAGACGATCTACTAGATAACAAACAAGCCTTACTCAGCCAGGATGACCCGGGGTTGCTGCAAGAGGAACTCAATACTGCACTTCATGAAGCGTACACTGACCTGCAGATGAAGCTCTACAAGGCTTCTCCTAATCAAACCGATCCGAATCGAGGTCAGAAGAGTACTTTCCTTGATCGTGTGTGGAGGGAGATACGGCAAAATCTACCAAAGAGCTATCAGTATCGCAATCTAGGGTTGAATTCTATACCGATGCTTCACAGAAACATGGCTGATGAAGTACTTCGCATCCCTCTTGAACGATGCTCAAAGCGGCTGGCAGAAACGTCTAAGGCTTCTGGGCTGCCAACAAGACCGCTTTGGGAAGGTGATCCCGAGCTGCCAGTGTTGCCTTCTGCTTGGGCGTATCGACTTCTGCTTGATACTGTTTCGTTCATGACCATGTGTGGAAGCGACGTGTGGAGTGCATGTGCTGTGGATGAGCTTAAGCAACAGCTCATACTTCACATCATTCCGCTCCTCCGGAAAGATGTAAAGGCTGATGCGGAGCAAGTAAATGGCCATACAAATGGCGACGTGGGCGCACATGCACAACAGCAAGTGGACGGTGTGGATGACGGGGATGAAAGAAGTCGAGATCATGAACAAGTGCAGCCTGACGGTGAAGATCCGGAAATGCCGAGAGAAAAACATGTGAATGGTCTCTTGCCTAACGGCAATCACGGTCTCACCCCAAGGGAAGGGGCGGCAGACGTCAAGATCCAGAAATACTTTGATATCTCGTACATCATCAATGCCACAGCCGTCAAGAATGTGGACAGCAAAGAAAATGGCTTGGTCCGATTGCAGGAAACACTGATGAAGGAGGCTGATTTGGAACCGAGATCTGCGCAGCGGATGAAGAAGGATGCTGGAGAATATTGGAAGCGGACCAATTTGCTCTTTGCTCTATTAATATAGATGATGTGTACGTATGGCAGAAGCCTTGACCAAGAGCTGATATGCTCAGCCTTCGCCTCTGTACAGAGCCAAAATAATGTAGAGACTGTTCAAAAAGCTCCACTGAAAACAACGAATGGCCTTTGCCCGTTGTCGCTTCTCTGACTACGTTGTGACTAGCTAGTGCGACTCTACTCCATACGCATGTCTTCCGGCTCTATTGTTCGTCTGCAGTGTCTGGCCATCGCCATCGCCATAGTTGTAAGAATTTGATAAGCGCCACAACCTGTAAGGTCGGCAAAAACACGACGACCAACGGCTCGGGCCGGGAGACTTGCCGCTAATCCGAGAAAGAATTTCTGGGACCTGACTGAGTTGACCTCGGTCTTCTGTTGGTGGTTGTTTATCGTACTCTATGCGAGAGACCGGAAAATGTCTGTGCCTCGACTCACCTTTCTCTACCCTCATATGTTCAAGTCGGCACGGGTATGGGAAAACGCCCTACGCACAGGTCCAAAATACACCCAAAAAGCGGGTATCAGTACAGCCAAATCGCACAGACAAGAGACATATGCCCAGCGCTATGGCACAGCAGCAGAACCCCGACCGCCCACTGAAGGCTCTTCAATGCCATCCAAATCGCAGGATGAGAAATCATTAACAAGTGCAATAGAAACAGAGGTCAAAGGCCCCACCAAACCAGAAGAGAAAAAGCAAATCGAACCCCCCCACTCCGAAGAACCTGAGAAAAAAGCCTCTGATGCGTCCGACAAACCAGACAGAAGCAGAGATGATGGCATTGACGCTTCGCTACGAGACCCAGCAGAACGAGCAACCGAGCTCGATGCCTCCGAATCACACCCCCAGCAAATATCAGACGAGGTTGCGCGCAACAGGGCGAAGGCTACAGAGGCCAAACCACTGGAGACGATATTAGAAATGGGACCTCCTACGACGGAGGGATCCGAAGAGCACAAGGCACCCCATCTACATGCACCACCCTATGTGCACCACTTCGATACCTTCACACTCGTCAAAAGTTTAGGAAATGGTGGCTTCACAGAAGACCAAAGTGTTTCAATCATGAAAGCCATCCGTGGCCTCCTTGCCGAAAACCTCGACGTCGCAAAAGATGGTCTGGTCTCCAAATCAGACGTCGAAAACGTAAATGACTCCATCTCCTCCACCTCCCCCCACCTCCCAATCAAACAACTGACCAAAAAACCACAGGAAACCTACCTCTTCCGCGCCGCCTGCTCCGAACTCCGCACCGAAATCCTCAACACCCGCAAATCCTCCTCCACCAAAACCCGCACCCAACTCTCCCACCTCCAACACACCTACGACATCCTCTCCCAACGCACCACCCAGGAAACCCAAGCCCTCAAAGACGACCTCCGCGGCATGCTCAACGACCGCCGCATGGCCGTCCGCGACCAGCAACAAAGCCGCGACAGCGAGATAAGCGAATTGCACTACAAGATTAGCGTAGCGCTGAATAGCGACGCGAAGAGCGTAGTTGAGGGATTGCGCTGGTTTTTGACGCGGAGGGCGGCGTTTGGTATTGCTACTATGGCGTTGTTGATTTTGGGGAGTTTGCGATATTCGAGTTATAAGCTGCATGAGCGGGAGATTGAGGCGAGGAAGAAGTCGGTTTCGTCGTCGTCGACTACGACTACTTCGACGAATGGTGGGGGAGGGGGTGCGAGTTTCACGGTGCCGAGTAGAGAGA